>VWZT01002826.1:0-13204 GCA_013397055.1 Pachycephala philippinensis
CGGGACCTGTGGCCCAGCCAGGAGCCCGGACACTGACACACAGCAGGAGCCGATGATCCCACACCTTCCCACACTTAGAAGCCCAGGCATTCCTTTGTCCTGGGTCCCTCCTCAGAGGCACCAGCTCAAGCTGCTCGTTTGTTATTGCACTGTGCTTAAATTATTTTAATGGTTGGGATGCCTGAGACTCTGCTATGGGAAACCTGGGGCCAATCCAGCAAGGAAACCTGCTGTGACTGTGTGAGTGTGGGGGTGTAGCCAGGAAGGGGCCTCGCTCCCAGCTCAGGCAGTGCAAGAGTGACTGCCAGAGTGGCTCCTGGATGGTTGGGCTGGGAAGTTTCCTTAACACTATATCTGTAATCAATACATTAAGCTAGTATCTGGCAAGCTACTATTGGGCTGATTTTGCAAAAATAATTCAGAGGGAAAATTTGAGAAAGCTCACTACAGAATACTCAGATCATGGTAGAAACAAACTTTTTTCTAGAAAGATGAAGTCATACAATTCAGATGAATGAAAACAACTACAAGTGGCAAAACACTACAGCAGAAAAATTCTGCAATAGTTAGAAGTAAATAAATGCCATGTTTGAAAGAAAGAGGTCTTTAAAATGTTGTAAAGTAAAATTAAATTTATTTTCAATTAATTTATGTAAAAGAAAATGCTAGGGGAAAAAAGCTCTTAAAATGAATCTAGCTTTCTAAAATATGATCAGAAGTCATTACTATTCATCTATATGCTCAAGACCAAACTTAACTGCATCTCAGCCCATTCCCCAAAGAGAAATCCAGATCAGTATCAAACATTTTTTGATACTTACAAAGGAAAGAATGATAGCATTCTACTACCTTAAGTTTAACATTGATAAAGAAATGCAGAAACCTGAAAGAGAATATTCTGATACAGCCAGTGTCTCTCAAAAAGTCAGATGAAGTCCAGAAACTGTTTGGCTTTCCTATATAGGTTTGTTTGGGTATTTTAGTTATTTTTTCTGGGTGTGAATTTTTTATCAGTGAAGTACTACCATCAGAGAAGTGCAACTAGGTAAATTTAAAGAATCCCTATGTGATTACACAACGAATGAAACCTTATTCCCACCTATATGCAATCTCTGTAAGAAAGCACAAGAAACTAGAATTCAAAGTATTAATTAATGAAAAAATATATCTTGAAGTATCATGGAAAACATTTTCAAAAAGACCAAGAGGAGAAGTTCCACAAAGTCCACAATATTTTTGTAAGATACTTCAGATAACACTTTAATCTATTGTATCATACACACATAGTAAGGCACATAATAAGAAATTAGGTAAATACACAGTAATTTAAGTATTAGAGTGGTAAAAAAACTCGAGGTTTAAATTTTCTGCCCTGAAAGATGACCTTAGCAAAAATAACTTCTTAAAAACTTGAGAAACCATCATAGACCTGAATATTTTCTGTAAGATTGCAAATACTTAATTATTTAGAGAAGTGTAAAAAATTATTTTAAATCAGGACCATTTTCTTGTTTTATTTTCTCCAAGGTACTCTTACACATCCCTTCACAGTAGAAGTAGGACATCAAACTTCCAACCCATGGTCAAGTCAACGTAATTCTCCAATACCACATCTTGAAGAAATTTGTCAAATACCTTTTATTCCACAGAGAGAAGGCACTGCCTTTTCTCTAATAATTTAATCTGTAAGAACAGCACAGACTTTTTATTTTTATAAACAAGTTATTTGTAAAGATTTGCCAAAGTATGAACACACACCCTGGTAACATAAATACTATTTAGAGGATACTCACAGTTACCGTTTGCTTTTCTTCAAGAAACCCAAGTACTATTTCACATTCAAAATTAGTGTTTAATCTGCACAGAGTACGTTTACCACTTCATTAAACATACTCATTTGATATATGTAAAAGCACTCTAGATTTTTTTGTAAGGCTGATTTCAAACAAAAGCTGAAAGAATGTTCTCAAAATATAATTTTAAGTAGGAAATTTGATGATAAATATTGTTGCTTACGCTATTTCACAGAAGAATCTTTCTATGGATGACATACTTGCAGCCAGAATCAGAAAAAAATCATCACTTAATTCTTTGTGTATGAATGAGGTTTTTCTTTCAAGAGACAGAATTGGTCACAGCTGTCTCAGTCCCTGTTTGAAGATTCTACTAAACCATTATGCAGCCTTAAACAGAAAGCTCACAGAAAACTCAGATTGTGGATTTTGAGAAGGAAACTCTGAGATGTTGGTTTTCTCCAAAGTCATGATTGTGAAGCTCAATGAGAGCGTGAACTGCTTCTTCCACAGAGCCCAGCTGGATAAGAGCCATTTTGCAATCTTTCCTGAAGTACAATAAAAACCATTATTAATCCTAACCAAATTTGCACGAGCCAACACAGAAAAGTGATGTAAGTGGTTTTTTTCTCAGCCATATCACACACACTGGACAATTGTACAGCAAAAGAATCAGAACTATTTATGCACCTGCTAAAATGTAAAGATAACAAAACTACATAAATTTCACAAATCTATGGCTTAAAGCCACATCATCCTTTCATTACACTGGACTTTAAAAAGCTAGATCAACATAAGGCTTGAAGACCTCTAAGAAATACTGGCATTGTCCATATAGATGGGATTATTCTGGAAGGTATGATTGTACTAAAATAATGCTGCCAAGTAACCTGAATTAAAGTAGATACATTGTCATCACCGTCATCTTTTATATGGCATTTTACATACACACAACTTGTATTTTTTCAAGAAGTGAGCAGTTACTTTCCTTAAACTTATTTTACTTTGAACACACATGGAATTTGTCAAAAGGCTGCATATTTTTAGTTTAGTTATGCTAACACAGTATTCCATTTAAAATTTTAAGATTGAAAGCATCATAAAAATTGTGATAGGTGTACTGCTTTTGCCTATAGCTATATATACATGCAATTCTGCCTATGGTTAAATACATGGAGAAAGTCACAAAAAACCAATTAGCTATTTTCCAGGATGAAAGCTTGCTTAGCAATTTTACAAGAGAACTTACTGGAAAAATTTGAAGCCTTTCACAGTAGATCCTTTACTTGTAAAAAGGTTCTTCAAATCATCAACAGTAACAGAAGGTCTAATTGAAAAAAACAAAAAACAAACAAAACAAAAACTCGCCTCAACTTGTAGAAGAGCACAGAGTTCTATAATAATATCAAGATCTCAATTTTGGCTTCTAAATTAGTTTTTGCTAATTTGTTCAACTTTATCTTCACCAATTCAAACCATGTCAACACTTCAGCCCAAAACACTTGCCTTTTACTCCACATTTTAGTATCACATTGTGCTGCAAAAATATTTTTAACATACTCTATTGTTTTTCATCCAACGCCGTTTCTTTTTCCGTTAAATTCAGATTGCATAAAAATCTCGTAAAATCTTAATGAATACATTTCATCTTGCAATTTGTGCAAATGTGCTTCACATATTTTCAATTTTCAAAGATTTTCATTTTACTCAAAAAGCTGTGTTCAAAGTGTCTTATAATTTCTTTTCTTACTTGGGAAAAATGCCATAGTTTCTTTTTGTCCCTCCCTGCACAGCTGCCTAACAAGAGAAGCCTGTAAAAACTTATGTTTGGCTGTTACTCCACACACTGTTGACAACATTCTAGACATAAAAATGATTATTTCAGTCTTAAAGAGCACACTAAATATTTTTTCCTTTCTTAGAACTTGCTTTCCACATACGAGGTCTGAATTCTGTACAAAAAATTCTGTTCTTTAAAAAGTGTTAGAATTATTAAAAACTGTATCTATATTAAATAACAACATCAATGATGAATTTGTTGTCATGTACATTACCTCGAAAAACATGTCTTTAACCTTTGTGAAAATTTGTGACACACGATTTAATATGTAAAAAACCAAAAGCATACTCTCAAGAAAATGTAAACTAATCAAAACTCAAAGAAGATAATTCATTCAGTTACCCTCTTTGCTAACGATGAAAAAGGGACAGTTAAAGGATTCACTTATTGTTAATTACATTCCAGAATGACCCACAGCAGAACAAGTTGTTAAAGGCCAAGGAAAGAAAATTAAAACTTCATCAGACTTTGCAACTTGACAACATAACCTAAAAAACATCTTTCCAAGAAGATCACACATGTAGTTACTCACGGGATGTTGGAGAGATGCAGGGTGGCAGATGGAGGAAAGATATTTTGGAAGTTCTTAGAGGAAGGATTCTTAAAGCGATGTAAAGGGCTATTGCTATAGTCCTTTGTCAGACCTTTGTCCTCTTGTCCCTCACGAGGAAGTTGAATTGTCTGATATTTTGAAAGAGTAGCATGCATGACTCTTCCATAAAGCCTCTGTCCATTCAAGTAGTTGATAGCTAACCAGTGGAAATGTAATTTGAACAGGAATTAATGGAGGGGAAGAAAAGACAATTCTTTGAATACCAATACTGTATTCTACTTAGTGTCAGATTTCACATTCTGAATTTAAACTGCAACTTCCACATCTACCAGGTGAGCTATGTCACAACATTACATTTAAAAAAGGTATAAAGATGTAATATAATCTCCAGTTCAAATGTAAAACAGCATTTCAATGCAGAACAGTTGATTATTCTTAAATAGCTAGATATAAGATAAACCACAGGAAAATAATATAATGTATTATTAAAATAAATGACAAGAAAATTCTATGTTTTAATTCCAAAATTTACTAGCTTGAGATTCACAGGACCTTTTTTTAAACACCGCTAAGAGTATTATCAAAGCTTGTATGTAGTAATGCAGCACAATGATGAATTTAATTTGTTTATGTTTGTCACTAACAGATGGCAAATTCCTCCTTTATATCAAATTCCTGTTAGCTTGAAGCATAATTGTGCCTTAAAAATCAATACCTAATTGAGCCTGGGTTGCATCTGCCATCTGAACCAAAGCAATTCCTCTTTTCTTAAACATGATCTTCACACGATGCACATCACCATACACACCTGTAGAAATCCAGAAACGAATTTTTTTCAGAGTACTACTACGAAAAGCACAAGGCCAAGTCTGTTTCTTTTTGCTAACATTAGTGTTACAAAGAATAATCACGTCATTAAACAGGCTGGTTAAAATATTAGCATAAGGAGAGTTTTAAAGTTTGTGTATTATTTTCTGAGGTTCAAAAGCGGAGGAAAATCCCCAGGATCCTAGTCATACTACTGCATGTTTATGTTCAGTTTTTAAATAGTGCAATAGTTGTCAAAGTCCTCTCAACTGACATGTATTAAAATATTACTCTGCCAAACATTGTCCCCTGCAACTAATGTATGAGCCAATTCTGTACAGCATTTCCTCTGATGCAATCTCTGTTTTTTGATCTTACTTTGCTTTCCCATTTTTTGTAGTAAACAAATTGGACCACACACCGAAATTCTTCTGACACTAACTGTTTTGCCATTTTGGTACCTGTGGCTTATAACTCCTGACTCAACTTATTGCCATTTTAAAACCAGTGCATTCTCTCAGTGAATTTTCTGGACATGAACAGAACAATGGAGTTAAAATTAACCAGCATGGGTCAGATAAATAAAAAGAAACACTAGCCCTGTCTCAAGATATATTTGACATATCTTACCAAATAGGATGAAAAGTCCATAAGGTGTGATGGCCTGTTTAAATGATAAAATGAGTATATTATTTCTAAAGCCATGAAAATAAAGACATCTATTCCACAAGTGCATGGTAAACAAAAAGAATGGAAGAGATACTGCATACTAATACAGAAACCTGTCTCTCCAAAAGCCATTCCCTGCAACCAGTGTATGGCACTCTCGTTAATACACATTTCCTATGCACATGTAAAATATGTAAACAAGCTAACACTTCAGCTCATGCATTTTCATCACTCAAGACTCATTCTGTCATGCTGCAGAAGCTATTAATATTTTAAGTAGCTTCATTATTTGACCTTATTCTTTGTAAGCTAGCAGCTTATTCCGTGAAAAAAAATGAAAGACATTTGCTAAACTAAAAATAAAGCATTAAAGAACTCCTTCATATTTTGTAAACACCAGACAACACCAACAAAACTAAACCCAGTTGCTTCAAAATGTGTTTGCTTTGTCTTCAGTTTTGTCCCCATCCCTCTACATGGCCACGACACTCTAAAGGGAGACACAGAGAATTTAACTATTTAAGTATGAAGCATATAGAAAGTGGTATTTAAATTGTATATTCAATTAGAGGCTGTGAACAGAAAGCTAAATATTTAAAGGAATTATTTTTCTTCAGTGTTTCTCAATTAAATTCTCGTGTGCCAAGCACCAAAGATAATTTACACTCTAATGCAGCCAAAATTTTTTCAACTGAGGCAAAGGTTTTGCTAATAGTAAATACTAAAAATACCTGTGTATCAGAAGCACTACTTGCACTCTCTAGCCCTATTCCTTCTCAACTCAACTTCTCAAATGTGCACCAAACACACCTAAATTATTCAAAAATAGAAAATACTGCAGCCTAAGTGTAAGCCCATACCCATTTATCATGAGCATTTAGTAGTAGAGAACAATCAATGTAAAATTTAAATTCATCAAGAGTTTATTCTTCTGGCCTGAATATTTTAACTCAGGATGGAGGTTTCTGTTTTAAAGAAATTTCTTTTTAAAATAAGACCGCAATATTTCTGCTTAAAAGGTGGGGGGGAGGGAAATGAAAGACAAAAATCGGATAATGTAAAGGCCATGAAGGAATGTTCAAATGCACACTGAAACCCTGCAAACAGGAGAGAAACAGGAATTGAAATAAGGTCAACCAGATTTTATATGCAGAGAAAAAGAAGTGATGGGGTCAGACAACCAATACCGAAGGACAAGTTTAACAGAACTGCCAAGAAACAGTATCTTAAAAGGATAAAAATAAGAATGTATAACAGCATTAATTTCCAACAATTAATGTTGTTATACATTCTTATTTTTAATCCTTTTAAGAAGTTGAGCATTACTTAATACACTGTGCTAATGCATGATATTGTATCATGCATTATAGCACTAAGTTCTACATGAATTCTTAGCTATGATTAGTACTATGTAAAGCATCAGTGTCCTAAAAAGAGCTCTGAGCTATGCTTCACATATTCTTAAGAAGCACACTCCTTTCACATTCAGAAAATCATCTTAAATAGTTGGCTCCAGAAAGCACACCTGCAGCCATCACCAGAAACTCACCGATAAATTGAAAAATCAAAGAAAAAGTAACTTGCCTTACCGCCCTATCTACAGCCGGTT
Source organism: Pachycephala philippinensis (assembly GCA_013397055.1). Classification (NCBI taxonomy): domain Eukaryota; kingdom Metazoa; phylum Chordata; class Aves; order Passeriformes; genus Pachycephala; species Pachycephala philippinensis. The sequence goes on from VWZT01002826.1 coordinate 7,272, forward strand.
TTTTGATGCTTACTGTGAATTTGGCTGTTAGTACGAAAACAAACACAATTACTTAAAGAAACTGGTGAAAAGATTTTTAAACCTCAGAATATGAATGTAATTTCCATTTTGCCGACAACTCCTACTTCTAACAGTTTTACGGTTAAGTAAACGTATTGAGTGTGTATGACAAGAATTTTACATTGCTGCAATAGGACAGCTTATCAACCAGCCTACGTCATTTCCACTACAAAAATAACTTTCCAAGTTGTCCTTGGTAATTTTACTACCACCATATGAAAAAGCTTCTGTGTGGTACTATGAAAAGTGAACACGTGTACTTACTAACTTTTTAAAATAAATGTAGAGTGATGTCAGTAACAGTGTACCTGTGTTCTTTTTCAATATGGAAAAAGTTGCAAAACTAGAAAGATTCTACACATGTTTAGAAAGGTGCTTGATTTGGCATGCTTTTATTTCCTTTTCTCTTCCCTCCTTTCAACCTAATTGGTTTTTACCAATTTTACCAAAAACCTACTGTTTTTTACCCAATGTAATGAAAAATTCTTTGCCTTCTTTACAGATAAAACAGCACACAGAGGAGTCATACTAACAGAGATATCAGTAAATTATCATATGTATGTTGTTTACATCTTCAAACATTTCTTATATTTGCCTACAGACTTCTCTCTAATTACTAACTACACTGCTAACATAGGGCTCCTAAAGCAAATTGTTGGGAAGCTTTTCAGTGATGACTGGAGTTTTCAATATTGCCAACTACCTTAAACAAGTATAGAGCTGTCCTGTTTTTTATATCACCAGCATAGAGAATTCTTCTTATTCCTTCAGCTAATGTCAGTTTGCAAGGATTCTGGCAGTTGGTACAAGGTGACACTTGCATCAGTTCCACCAGTCAAACTTACTTCAGGGTTGAGGTTGCTGACTAGTAAAACGGAGTTTCCTGGAATACCAGGAATAGTCACGTGTTCAGGCACTGCTGACGTGGTGACCGTGAGAGGACCAAGTGCTCCAGGAACAGGCGGAATGGAAGGACCTGGAAGGGTATAAATAGCATCACTTGACATCTCTAAGTGGAAAAGGAAGAACACAAAAGCAGGTTATATTTGGCAAAAACATCAGTATTAGATTTAAAAATGCTTTTAAAGAATTTAGTTATAACTACTATCTGACCAATAAAGCAGGAAGCACCTCTCTTTCAGAGAAAAAGAAATATTCAGCTACACAGACCCAAAAAAAAGGGGACATAAATTGCAGCCCAAGAAACAAGAAAAATAATTCAGCATAAAAGTTTATCCTGTGCTAGAAAGGAGAAGATCACAGCCTAAAAAACTATCTATTTCTCACTTGATAACCAGAAAAGGGGAGACTTCCCTTTATTTGCTTTGAATGTCATAGCAGTTTTATGATTCTTAGAAAAACAAATGCTTTATTTCTTCTCTTGCAGGTAATCTTTATCATGGTATTCAAGTTCTTTGCTTATTGAATTATAAACTACATTAGCATATGGCTTTTATTACAGAAACTTATTTTACTGAGTATATATATGAGAAAGAGAATTACAATTACTCAAATTAATACTGTGTTCTGATTACTATACTAAAAAAAAAGACTCTGAATGTCAGGCATATTCAGAGGGGCCACTAGCCATAACTACAAATATCACATTTTTAGAAAACAAACTTACCTGCACCTTGAGGAAAGCCCAAGGCTGGGGCAAACCCAGGAGGCCCTGTATATGATGGAAAGATGGTATTTTGGGTGGCTAGAGAGAACAGATACATTTAATTAAAACATATTTTAAAAGTTTTGGAAAACAGAAAAGATTTCAGCAGTCAGAATTAGCTACCAGTGTTGATATCTTGACATTATCTGTGATTCCAGATGTTTATAAAATGTTTGGTTTAAAACTCTCATTTAAATACAAGATTCTATGTTTTACAAAGACAATTTTCAGCCACTTTTGAAGGCAAATATTCTGGTCAGCCTCAACAATGCTTTCTAAAATGAAGTCAGAGCAAAATGTAAATTAGAAAAGTTTGAACAGGAAAGCACAGCACAGATTAGTATCCATTAAAGTTAATATGCCTGTGTTCAATGGTTTTTATTCATGCAATGGACATACATTCTAGAAATTTTCTGCAAGTAAATAAAGTCAAAGATGTTCTGCAATGATGAGATACAACTCCTGAATATTTCTAAGATGAGTATAAGCTAAACAATACAAGTATCTACAAGTAATCTGAGATTCTGAATTTTACTAGCTGCTGAAATGCATGAAGTATATATATTCTGCATTTTAATGAGATGCACGTTCCCACTTTGTCTAACTTTATATATAACCAGTGTTTTTTATAGTTCCCCTGGAAATCACAAGCATTAACCAGATTTGGAATAGCAACATATGGAGAGTCCCAGCATCAAAGATAGCTCAGTGATTTCCACATTAGTATGTGGAGTTAAGTGCTACCAGAATAGCACAAAAAGCTGTGTTCTAAGAGGCAGTTAGATACAAGCTTGAGCTGTGGATTTGTTCATATGGAAGCACACATCAGATTTTGATTTTTTTAAATAGGGCATGTAATATCAGAAAACACATTCTACAAGCTTGGCAATATGTCTGTTTTACTACCCAAACCTCCACACCAGTGACTAAAATAGAGCTACTAGCAAATGGTTATTGATAGGGACGATACAATACCATAAGAAGTATCTATTATGGATTACAAAAACACACGGAACAGACACCACAGATCAAGTATTCTTGAATAGTGCATCACATTACACCCCCTCTTATCTGTGGCAACAAAGTGTCTTTCATACAAAAAACTGAATACGTTTATCACACCAAAGCAAGTAAATATATTCTTGAAATACATGCACTGGTGCATTATACTGACAGGTTCTGGCAATATAGTTATTAATCACTTATTCACAATCCAAGAATGGTAATGGAAACATTGATCAAGAAATAGATCAAGAGCTTTTATTCTGCCAAATAAGACCTGCATGTTGCACCCTGATATCAAAATCAGGAATGTAAAAATTGTCCAACTGAGCTAATGCAGAAAGATCTGGAACTCCTTGTTGCCTTTTTTTTTTAATTCATTTGCTTCATGGCTATCAGCCTAGCTTTCTAAGCAAGCTAATTCATATATTTCTGCTTATGCTCACTAGATTCAAGAACTCTTTAAATACAAAATACGCACAAAATCTGGCTTTTTATAGTGCTGTATCTTTTCCACAAAATGCAAAAGAAAATTAAAGAAAAAAGAGAGGAAAAACAAGTTTCAAGAGGAGGTCAGTTTTGCTATTAAGATAATTTCAAGTCTATAGAAAAAAACAGACATATTATTCTGACAGTTACCAGCTTTATCTCATAATTCTACATCAAAACTACATTCACTACTAATAACAGGTAGTGGAAGCACTCACATGACTTAGAACATCTTTTCCTCATGTTCTGTAACCAAGCCTCTCAAAATATGCCAATGACAATATGTGCATGCTGTCACCACTGACAGAAAGGCTAGGAAGCCAGCTTCTCCCAGTCTACAGCTATTTTCTATTATTTTTTAAAATATCTGTGCAGCTGCTTCACCATGAATGTACCACAGACAAATTTTGGTACAGACATCAGACTATTCCAGCACTTCTTACTCTTACAGTAAAAGAAAACAAGGCTCCTAGCAATGAGAAGCTCGTAAGAGTGAGGGGGAAGATACAGAGAAGCGTTCATGTGTTATTCTCCAAAGCATACTTATTTCAGCCATACAAGCAACTGCAGAAATAAACTACTCTAATTGTACTTTTCCCTTCCACTGACATTTCAAAGAGTGCAAGTCTAATTAATTAGAATGTATTAGACCTGTAACAGTGTATTTCTATAATGCTGTATGGCAAATTCCACCCTCCTCCTCTGCCCCAGACTATAATGATAGTTGTTCATTACATAAAGATCCAAGGCCTACCTTTAAGGGGAGCAGTAAGGACAGAAATCAGGAAACTAGTGAGTGCAACTCACTTTCTTATTCTAATCTAAGCTAACTAACTCAACTATCCAAAAAATCAAACCAAACCCACTATTTGCCTAGCTGCCACAGAAAAGTAAAGGAAAATAGGAAATTATTCTCCCACCCTTTTTAGTGTGCTAATGAATTGGACAGCACTTAGATACCTATTCAACATCTAAGACAGTTCTTAGGTGTGTATTATTGCTAATCGTTGTCATTAGAGACATAAAAATAGCTTAAAAAAATAGCTAAATCAAATAGCTAAAAATAGCTAAATCAAATAGCTAAAAATAGCTAAAATCAAATTATGTTGTGAGCACTTCTCCAGTGTCACTTCAAGCAGACCATTGCCTTCCCTATGCCAAAGTGACTTCTAAAATTTAAGAAAATTTCTTGAATTTTATCTTTTAGAAGATGACTACAGACATATATAAGTATATTTATAGAATAGAATTCTGAATTTTCTTATAGTTTTGCTTCTTGCAGCACGCAATTATCCTAAAATATCAACAAATAAGAGCTAATAACCTTAAAACATTTCTTTTCAAGCAGCTTTAGGCAGCCAGTGTCAACTTGTGATGACTTCCATTTGGATATGCAGTATTTACTACACTACCTGTACCAACGATACCATTTCACAGCATTTTAGTAGTATTTTGTAGCTTTTTTACAACACTTTAAATTTGCCCATGAGTATTCCTCATGTTATTGTTTCAGATATTCATTTATCGTGTCTTGGACTTCATGCTTTCCATACAAATTTTACTGGACCTAACAAACAAAAAGGTATGCAAAAAGTACCCTTCTATGAACCTGACATGAAGCCAGAGCATAAATGCAACATAAAAACTATGATCTCAGTGTGTATTTAGCACTAGAGGTTAAGGTTTCTTACCAAAGGGAGTAGATAAGGATGTCTCCATGGTTCGCAGGCCATCACCAAAAGGAAGGTCAATGCGAGTGAAATCTCTGCTTTTGTCATTGTTGTACTTCACCGTCAGGTTAGTTAACTTGGAGAAATCAATATGCAGAGTGCAACACCCAGTGTAGATACTATGGCCATCCAGTGACTGAAGAAAAATAATTACATTTTTAGAGATAAAACACATTGTGGTAGCCACTACTGTAAGTTCTTATTTTTTATTGCAGCCTTTCAGTACTTGAAGATGGCTAAAAGAAAGATACGGACAGATCTTTTAGAAGGACAGGCTGGGATAGGACAAGGGGTAATGGTTTTAAACTGGGAGGGTCGATTTGGATTAGCTATATGGAAGAAGTTTTTTACAATGAGCATAATGAAACACTGGCACAGGTTGCCCTGAGAGGTGGTCAATGCCCATTGGACAGGGCTCTGAGCAACCTGATCTAGCTGAAGCTGACCCTGCTCACTCCAGGGGATTGGACTAGATAACCTTTAAAGGTTCCTTCCAATCCAAACCATTCCACCATTATACAGTTTTCACCTAGCAATTGTATCCAAACAGTAATTCACCTTCTGGTTTTAAAGCCCTCTTTTTAAACGCCAAGTAGACAATTATGCTGCCACTATCCTTACCTAAACATTGTGTGTAGAGTTCTAGCGCAGTCCAATAGTTAGTATTATGCCACCTTGAGCCAATTGGACAAAACATAGCTTTAAGCTTGACTTGACTTCCTATGTTTCTAATCTTACTTCTCTCCCACTCAACACACAATATCAGATGGTAATAGGAATACTAATTTGGAAATTTTAACTGCACGAACTGACCCTTACATGACGGACTCTAATGCAGAATCTGAAGCACAAGTCCTGTGAGGAGTGCTGGAAGGAGCTGGGGTTGTCTGCCCTGGAGAAAGGAGGCTCGGGGGAGACCTTACTGCTCTCGACAACTGCCTGAAAGGAACCTGTAGCAAAGTAGTGTCAGTCTCTTCTCCCATGTA
>VWZT01002837.1:0-25238 GCA_013397055.1 Pachycephala philippinensis
TGGAGATAAACATCGAAATAACTCAGTGCTACCCCTGAGAGTCTTCCTAAAACCCAAAGGGCAATTTAAGTGCTTTAACTTCCCTTTAAAGCAGAGCCCATCAGCAAACCCTCGCTCCAGGGGTGCCCCGGGTTATACCTGGATCCTCCCCGGTGTTTCTTGGGGTGCTGGTTCTGGCTGGGACCCGGTGCCAGCAGTTGTAATATTTTACTGTCGGGCGCATTGTGGGGCTCGGTGGGTACAGTGCACTGTTAGGAGCTTTTCCCTGTTTTATGGGGGTAATTAGAACTTTATGACAGCAGCGAAATGGGAGGGTCTAGTCCCCATAAACGGGTTTATAATGGATATAAACTGTGCACCTCTGTAACTGAGCAAGATTAACACTTTAGAGACAATTTGAGTGGCAGCCCAAAAATCAGAGCTGTCCTGGACCTGAATTTTGGGAGGGTGAAATTGTCCCATCAGCGACGTGGCTGTTCATGGTGTCAGTGGGTGGGGCATCACTGAATCCAGTGTGACCCCAAAAATTACACTTTGCCTTTCTCACCCCACTTTCACACCCTGGTCCACGCCGGTGGCTGTATCCTGGAGGGTCAGGCAGAGCCAGAGGTGAATCCCTGCTGCCACCAGATCACTCACTGGTGATTTTTGGGGTCTGTTTTGGGGTTTGGCATTGCAGGATGATGGTGAAGCTTGGGGCAGAAGTGCAGCCTGGAGCTGGGGGAAGGGGCAGACACTGGAGGTGGGGATGTGCTGTGGCACGGCGGTGGAGAATTTGGGAGGTGCTGGGGCTGTCTGTGGGAAGCTGTGGGGGCACAGGACCCCCTGCCCTGGGGGCTGTCACGCTGCTGTCCCCGTCCCTCGGCTGGAACAGGGTTAAGGCTACGGGAGCCGGACCCTGCGGCTCGTCTGGGGCAGGGGAGAGCAGTAAAACATTTCACGGGCTGTGCAGCTCAGGGGCCACACAATGGCCCGTCCCATAAACAGACTTTTATATTATGGCTGTAGCTCCAGTTAGAAAAAAAAGCCTTGAGGAGGGAAGGCTCCACGGCCAGACCCATTCCCGGTGATCCCCATCCAGGCTCCTCTCCTGAGCAGCCACAGGAAGAGACTGAGGGGGAATAAATCCCTTTGCACAAGGGCTGCTTCCAGCTGTGGAGGCACAGGAGAGCAGCAGGAGAACTGTTGTGTCAGGCTCTGACGGCTGTCTGAGCCCAGCTCATAAACCCTGGATGCCAAAGCCCCCAGCTCGCTCTGGGAGGAATCCCCCAGTGCTGGTGCAAGCAGCTGGAGCTGTCCCCACACATTCACCCCAGATGTGGGGGTGCCGTGGGGAGGTCCCAGTGGTCGTGCTGCCAGGGGAGGGCTGGATCCCAGGGTTCAGTGACTGATGGAGGCCTGGGGAGCTGAGGAAAGGCACCCCCATCATCGGGGAGCTCTGTGTGTTACAGCAGTGACAACAGCAACGGTGCCTTGTAGTGGCTTCCCAATATTAATGATCCGATCTGCCCAAATCCAACCCAGCCCTGGGGACACATAAATAATGACGCCCCTCCCATTGTGGGAGTGGGGGAAACCCAGTGAGGATAGATGCTTCCTAAAGGAAGCCCTGGCAGAAGGCTTCTCCCTGCCCAGCAAGCTGTTTCTGAGCAGGGTCCTTGGTGGGGCTGAAGTCACCAGCCCCAGAGCCCAACCTCGCCCTCCTGGGGGGAGTTAATCTTCGTCAAGACTCTTCATCAAGACACAGAGTCTTCAGTGGTTTTATCTAGAGACCCAAAACCTCAGTCCCCAGCCTATCTGGGAATCTCGGCGCTGGTTATTGTTCCTCAAACAATCAAAGTCTTGTCCTTGGGGTTGCAAGGAAGAGCTTGAAAATCAGCATTTAACCTCCTGTGTGTTTAAAACCAACTTCACGGCTTTGGGTGGCTCGGCTCATGAGTTACCACCCCCTCAGCTGGATAGGGCACGATTTTGCATTTAAAATTGACTTTTTTTTGTTGTTCTTACTGAAGCCAGAAGAGCTTGAGGACAGCAGAAACTCTGATTTCCTTAGCGAGAGGAGCCGTCTGCGCTCTGGTCTATCTCTCGGATCGCGCCCAGAAGAAAGGGCTTTATTTTATCTCCCCTCCCATTGTTTAAGCAGCGCCGGGATCCCGGCCCAGAGTGAAGCACCCTCTGCGCGGGGCCGGGGCCGCGGGAAGAATGTGTGTGACAGTGCCCGGGTTGAGTAATGTTTACCCTGTTCACGGCAGGGACGTCCACTCGGGCCGGCAAATATCCACCTGCCAGAGGACATTCTTTTATTATCAGGGATAAAGGGTTTGCTGGGAAATGATCAGGAACCAGACATGGTGAGGAGATTCCTATCTGTGGGACGTGTTTAACCAGCGGATGGGGAAAATTCGGAGGAGATCAGGGAGCGGCTGTGTTGTGGTTTTGGTGGAGGGTGTGGGTGGGTCTGGGCTTGGGCAGATGGTTTTGGACCTGGTGGAGCTCCTGGACTCCAGTTATTATTTCTTTGCTTTTCCTTGGTTCAGAGATTAATTTTAGCATAGCCCTTAGAGCATCCTTCACCGAGCCAGCCATGGGCTGAACCTCCCCCGTGATTTGGAGGAGCTGTCCCCAGTGCCCTTGCGCAGTGGCTGGGGGTCACAGTGGATGATGCTCGTGGTGGCTGGCAAGGTGGGCTTTGCCACCATGGGATTTTTCCCCAGGAGAGCCGTGGTTTGTCTGTCCATCATCCATCACTTCGATCTCAGGGCAGTTCAGTAAATCTGGCTGGGAGCACAGGGCTGCACTCCTCCTAATAAATGGCTTTTTGCCGTAGTTGTCAAGGCAGCCCCGTAAAAGACACTTTTGTTTCCCATGGGTTTTCCTCAGTTAATTATTTGTGATCTGTAGATGCCTTTCCATGACACATGGCTGATCATATGGTTATCAGTGCCGAGTGCTTTAGCCAAATTAAATATATTTATATAGAAGACCTGTGCTCGGGCCAGATTTGCCTCCAGGGCAGTGGAGGGCTGGGGTCTGCTCTGGGGGTTGGTGTGTGTCTGGTCCCTCTGCCGTGCCCTGTTAATCATACACTCGTGGAGAGGGTGTCGAGAGGGAATCGGATGCAGAAGGGCCTGAGAAAACAGTGGGAGCCATGGATCTGGGAGCTGCTGCTGTAACTTCAGGAGATGGGGTCAGGGACGAGCTGGGAAGTGCTGCTGGGGGAAGGGACATGCTTTTCAGCGCTCTCGCTCCTGTTGGTCATTCACGGGTGACTTTTAGGAGCCTGTGCTCATCTGCATCCCTGTGCCACACACTGAGGGAGGGCTGGAGGGTTCCTCTGTCCGAGGGGTGGGCACAGCCCTGGGACACCTCTCCAGTGCCCGGGGGTGATGCCACAGGGACCTGTCCGAGGGGTGGGCATGGCCCTGGGACACCTCTCCAGTGCCCGGGGTGATGCCACAGGGACCTGTCCGAGGAGTGGGCACGGCTCTGGGACAGCTCTGCGGTGCCCGGGGGTGATGCCACAGGGACCTGTCCGAGGGGTGCCCGGGGGCGATGCCACAGGGACCTGTCCGAGGGGTGGGCACGGCCCTGGGACAGCTCTCCGGTGCCCGGGGGTGATGCCACAGGGACCTGTCCGAGGAGTGGGCACGGCCCTGGGACAGCTCTGCGGTGCCCGGGGTGATGCCAGCCGGTGTTTTGCAGGGGTGCGGTACAGCCAGGCGGCGAGCGGCGAGTCAGCGTCCTCGGGGGCCATCAGCCACCACGGCAGCGGTGCCATGGTCACCACCAGCCAGGCCGTCCTGCAGCAGGTCTCCCCGGCCGGCCTGGACCCGGGCCACGGTTTGCTCTCTCCCGACGGTAAAATGGTGAGTACACCTGGCCCATTGTGGCGGCGGCGCTGATAAGATAAGAGGGCCCAGCGGGCAGAGCAAACACGCTTTCCCCGGGTTTCACACGCGGCCCGGGCTGAACAATGGGGCATTGTCGGGGACGAGGGTGCCACTGTCCCCAGCGCCCGCCTGCGAGGCGGCGCTCCCGGGGGGACACCGAGTGTTTTCCGAGATGGATCTGGCAGAGCCCGGGGGTTCATTGATCGCAGGCTGAGCGCGCTGGGTGGATCACTGTTTGCTTTCTCCTGCCTGTGACATGACATCGATAAAATACTCATTCATTACTTTTTCCCTAAGCCCTCCCAAGTTTGGGGTTTCGGTGGGGAAGAGCTTTCCTTGCGAGCAGGGACCTTTTTGTCCCAGGGCATCACCCAGGGGATTGAAGCTGCTCACGCTGGCTCTGGCCCCGCAGCTCCTGCCTCTCTCCATCCCCTTTGCAATGTCCTTGGGGCTTTGCTGGGCAGAGCTGTCAGTGTCAGCATGGCAGGAGCAGAGATGGGACACCAGCGTCCCTGTGGTGCTGGACACGTCCCCATGCTGGTGCTGCAGGGCCCGAGCATTCGGGGTGCCCCTTCCTGGTGCAAAGCCCCTGGAGGAGCGGGTGAGGGAGCAGGGCAAGGAGGGGGTACAGGGGTTCAGGCCAGGATGGGATGGGATGTGGTAGCAGAGCACAGCCCGCCCCTGGAGCAGGCTGGCAGAGGTTTGCGTGCAGCTGCTGCTTTTCCGGGAGGAGTTTTTTTTCCTGCTGAAATCGAAAGTCAAACATGGCACTGGGTGACGGGGCCAAGCCGGTTCTTCCCCGGTTTTCACTTCCATTTTCAGAGGGCTGTCCCTCCTGGGCCGTCCCGTCAGTCTCCTGGTGAAGCTGGGTGGCCATGGAGGGGCTCACTGTCCCCTCCCTCAGCCATGGCACCGTTTCATTGTGCCTTTCCTTCTGGCTGGAGAGGGTCTCCTTGCAGCCCCTCGGGCTCTGGCACTCACCCTGCAAAGCCAAGCATCCCCTTCCAAGCTGGGGAGACATCACAGAGCGACACTGCAGCCCCCCCAGCCCACTCCCTCTGCCCCAGCACGCCCAGATCGCCTCAGGGGTGTGTGGAGCCTCGTAACCCTCAGCCTGGGAGCCATAAAATGAGTCAGGGATAAAGGCGGCGGCAGGGGCAGCACCGCGTGCCCAGGGCGGGGGTCCCCGAGGATGAGGCAATGCCAGCACCCCCTGGCAGCTCCTGGCACTGGGGCAGAGACCCCTGGAAGGGGCTGGGCAGCACGGCAGAAGGAAAGGGAGCAGATTAAACCGGGAAAAGCCGCTTGCCAAAGTGCAGCAGAAGAGCCCTGCTGAGCTCTCCCCGCGGCACAGACACTGCCCAGCGCCGTGGGGACCGCGTGGGACCGCGGCTCTGCCAGCTTATCTCTGATCTCTAGGCAGGGCTAGCTGGTGCTTGCAAGTGATTTAATAGAAATATGCTGTAGGCTGTGGTTTCTAGTAAGTAAACATGTGCCTTTAATGCCCCACATGAAACAAGGAGCTGCCAAGGAAGTTGCTGCATCTTTCAGGAAAGAGCATTACTGAGGCTCCAGAAATCTTTGGTGGCTCGCTCTTTCATGCTCCAGTGTTTGCCTCAGCTGTGTTAGTGCCAGAGGGTCTATCTACCCTGAGGGTCCAGTGCCTGGAAGGGCTTTTCCAGTCATGCACAATCCAGGTGCAGCGCTCTGGGGCTAAACACCCCGTGAGAGGAGCTGGGGCTGCGGGCGAGCGGCGTGTGCTTGCCGGGAGCTGTTTGACTTGTGCAGCCGAGTGTGGTGTAACCCGGCCTTGAAGGGACTTTGAAAGTGGAAAATACCGGATCAGGAAATGTGAGTCACTCCCGGGCTTTGGAATTTATTGATGGATTTGTTTCAATTGCTATCTCCAGCTCACATGTGCAAAATAAACAAGGTGCTCGGAACTGGTGTCCAGAAATGTCACCTGAAGGGCCGCGGGGATGGCTCCGAGTCGGGATCGAGGTCGCTCAGTGCGAGAGGGCTAACGACAGGGATTAGGGGAAGGTGCAGCAATTAAAGAAATAAGGCACTTAAATGTCCTGGGGACCAGCTCCAGTCCTCGCAGCACATGCCCAGTGCCTTTGTGTGATCCCTAAACTTAGGCCCGAAACCCCGGGCACTGACTCTGGCTGTGCACACCCACCACGTCTCACCAGTATCCTGCCAGGCTGATGACTAAGATCATCACCACGAGGCCCTTTTAATCTGCATTCTGTCACTTTTCTTCACCTTCCTGAGTCTATAGGTCCCACTTTCCCCTACAAGCACAATTGTTAGAAGTTAATGAGTGTTGAGAGCCCTCAGCTATCCCTGAGGGCTGGAGCTTGGACTTGGGGTACAAAACAGCAAAGGCTTGGGATGTGCTGTGTCCCGGTGCCATGCTCCAGTGGAGCTGGAAGCCAGTGCCAGCAAAGTCCTTCCCCAGTGCTGCTTTGCTGTTTATTAACACCAGGTTGAGGTGCTGCGGTCGGGGTCTGCACCCTGGGGCCGTGGGGGCTGTGTGGGGTGAACCAGCGGGACTGCAGCCTGCTCCCCCCTGAGGAGGGGGCTCTGCTGACCCCCCGATGTCCCCATGAAGGGGAGGAGGGGGCTCTGCTGACCCCCTGATGTCCCCATGAAGGGGAGGAGGGGGCTCTGCTGACCCCCCGATGTCCCCATGAAGGGGAGGAGGGGGCTGAGCTGCCCCCCCCGATGCCCCCATGAAGGGGAGGAGGGGGCTCTGCTGACCCCCCGATGTCCCCATGAAGGGGAGGAGGGGGCTCTGCTGACCCTCCGATGTCCCCATGAAGGGGAGGAGGGGGCTCTGCTGACCCCCCGATGTCCCCATGAAGGGGAGGAGGGGGCTGGGGCACCCCGTGGCCGTGCTGTGACGTGTCCTGCCTTGCTCCCGGCAGATCTCGGTGTCGGGGGGCGGGCTGCCCCCGGTGAGCACCCTGACCAACATCCACAGCCTGTCCCACCACAACCCGCAGCAGTCCCAGAACCTCATCATGACGCCGCTCTCGGGAGTCATGGCCATCGCCCAGAGTAAGTGCGCCCCGAGGTCACCTCCGTGCCCTGCCCTGTGACGGGGAGGGGACACTGCCCGCTCCTGCCGGCGCTGACTGATGTCCCCGCTCTGCTCTCTCCCCGCTCGCAGGTCTGAACACCTCGCAGGCTCAGAGTGTCCCCGTCATCAACAGCGTGGCCGGCAGCCTGGCAGCCCTGCAGCCGGTGCAGTTCTCCCAGCAGCTGCACAGCCCACACCAGCAGCCGCTGATGCAGCAGTCCCCCGGGCACATGACGCAGCAGCCCTTCATGGCCACCGTGACCCAGCTGCAGAACTCACACAGTAAGGGTCGGGGGGAGCTGCAGAGGGCCCCGGGAATGAATTCAGATGGGAAATCAGCTTGTGCTCTCCTCCTGCTCTCCCCTGCCCAAGCTGGCACCCTTGGCTGCTGCCCCTCTCTGGGTTGCAGCCCATGGGATGCTCTGTGGTGCAGGGTGGTCACATCACATCTCATCCCTTCCTTCCCCCGCTCCATCCATCTGGTCCAGCCGCAGCCTCTCAGTCCCCACGGGTTTCTGGGGGCGAGCTGCTGCCTGAGAATGCAGTGCCTCGGAGGGAAGTGGTGGGTTCTTCCTTTGGCTTGTTTTCTCTCATCCCTGTCTCCGTGCTGCCCGTTCCCATGTGGCACCCCTGGAGCTGCTGGCTGGGGGTGGTTTTTCCCTGACCTGTGCCCTCCTCTCCGCAGTGTACGCACACAAACAGGAGCCTCCCCAGTATTCCCACAGCTCCCGCTTCCCCTCGGCCATGGTGGTGACCGACACCAGCAGCATCAGCACACTCACCAACATGTCTTCCAGTAAGCAGGTAATGGCCCCGCAGAGGTGGCTGAGGGGCACGGGGCGGGGGTGTGGAGCTGGAGTGGAGCTTTTCCCCCTCTGGATACGGGGCTGGAGGTGGGAGTAGCAGAGATCCCATCCTGCTGCCTGTGCTGCACTCATGTGGGAAGCTGAGGATGAGAGCCCCGTTCCAGCCCCTTCACGGGCTCCAGAACACCTGCTTGCAGGTGGCATGATGAGGATTTGGGCAATTTGGTCTACCAGCCGGGCCCTGCTCATCCCTGGGGCAACTCCATGAGAGTGGGAGCATCCTGCTGGGGCTGAGAAGGTAGAACCAAGCAGGCTCTGCTGCCTGTGTCCAGGGGGATCGACCCTGGTTGGAGTCAAGTGAAGTCCAAGGCTCCCCAGCTTCCCCCAGCCCATAAACCTTTATCATCTGCCCACTGCAGGTGTAAGGCTGGACTTATCCTGGTTCAAATCAGGTGTATAAGGCTTTTCTTAGACAATGGTCCCTTTCTGAGAGCCAGCTCTGGGGACTGTGGGAAATATGTGGCCCTTATTGATCGCTAGATAAATAAGAGAGAGCCTTGAACTTGCATTCAGATAAACTTTCTTCCCGAGGTTTGACAGGGGACAGGAAAAAAATGTCTGCAATGACCACAGAGTAAATACAGTGTGGGATTGCTGTGAGACCCCCTGGGATTGCTGTGAGACCCCCACCGAGGGTGAAGGAAGGGGCTGGGGCTGCAAAGGGGAGACGTGGGGGGTTTGGGGTGCTTGGGAAGGGGTCACAAACGTCACCCCCCCGGGGATCCCACTCTTTGCAGGTCTCAGGGTGACCGCTCAGGCACGGCCGCCCCTCCGAGCTCCATTTCCTCCGTGCAGCTTTATCGGCCCATCTGCTGCGCGCTCAGCCCGAACTGCCCCTGATTAATCGAGTTCTCCTGCCTTTGATGCCGGGCTGGCCGCGGGAGCCCCGGGACACAGGAAATGTCCCTGGCAGGGAGATAGCGCCCGGCCATCCCCGCTGCCCCGGGCCCTGCGATCACCCTACCTTGACCAGCGCTGCCCACGGGGCTGGGGCTCCCGGGGGTTTCTGCCTCCATCACCTTTCTGCACTTTAATTAAAGCGGGAGGAGGTGTCAGGAGGGGGGATATGGGGCCAGGACCCTTCACCTGCTGTGGCGAAGGGGCACCCACTCCCCCATTACCCCCAATGCATCATAAATATCCTGCAAGCACCAGGGCAGGATCTGACCCCTGTGTCCAACAGAGAACCCTCCCAGCCCCCAGGGTCTCTTTTCCTACCAACCATTCGATGCCCAAGCTACAGCTGGAAAAACTTATTTTTGGACATGGATTTCTTTCTTTGTGGTCACTGGTTTCATTAGCCAGAGGTGAATGAAGTGTGACAGACGCAGCATAGGGGCCTCATAAATGCTGCTCACCCCCCAGATTGCTCAAATACCTGAACATTTTTGTGATTTGGGTTTCTGTCATCGACTGGGGCTACCAGGAGCTGTGGCCTGGCTCCTCCACACTTTGCCTCGGCATAAGGCAGGCAGTCCCCATTAGACCCCAAAACCTCTTCTGTGGTGGCGGTGGCTGCTCCAGGTCCTGCTGGGGGACCCCCCAGCTCTCGCCTTGCTTGCTGTGGTTCTCTTATCAGATGTTGTTATTAGACCTGGAAGGGGCAAATACCTGCCGGTTCCTCTGACAACGCTTGAGGCTGAGCCACCATGTTTATTACGTTGGCAAACACCTGATAGCCACGGCCAGTCCCTAATGACATGTCACGGGAGGCTCCTGGCGTCTCCTTATCTCTGCCTGACGATGTTTGCTGTGCGCTCCAGCCCACAAGGTCACCCCCACCCCTGGCCCCCCACCCACCGGCGACTGGGGGGACCCCAGGGATGGAGAGGGATGGAGAAGGGGCCTCTGCAGTGGGATGGATGTGGCAGGGGGGGCTGCTCGGCTCCGTCCCTGGAGGTGAGAGCGATGCTGGGGACAGCGATGAGCCCCCGGCACTACTCCCACCCCAGCCGAGCTCAGCCTCACGCCTGGCTGCTCCTGGGCTGCGTGGCACAATCTGCAACAGCCTGAGCACAAACAGGCCCTTTATTATTATTATTATTATTANTGCCTCCCCCACAGGGGTGCCAGGGAGGGCTCGGGGCTGAGCAGGGCACCACCGAGGTCACAGAGAAGTGCAGCAGGTGATGCCTCCAAATGCTCTGTGGCACTGCCTCCTCCTCCTGCCTCGTTCCCCGCCGCTCACCGTGCTGCTCTCTCTCCCTCCGCAGTGTCCCCTGCAAGCCTGGTGATGCTCCACACCTCGCTGCTTTTGCACATAGCAACGGGATCTTATTTTCCACAACATCCCGCCGGCGAGCTGCGCTCAGAGCCCGGGAGCCGCCCGCCCGAGCACAGCCCAGCAGCGAGGAGGCCGACACGGAGCCGGGGCTCGAGGCTCCCCGCAGCCCTCCCGAGCCCGCCGGGGACCAGCCCGGAGCCGCGGGGCCCACCCGGGACCTGCCTCTCCTTCCCTCCACGCAGTATTTCCAAGACGTGTCTTGGGGATTGTTTTTCTGAAGTATTTGCCTTCCAAGAGGCTCTCCCGAGGAACAAGGCACGAACTGTGCTGGGAACTGGCAGAAGGGGAAGATGGATCATATTTAAGTTATACTCCTCCACTCGGCGGACCGAGAGGGACCGGGGTCTGTTACTTGGCGTTTGGAGGGAGGAATTGCATGTGTTGTTGAACTGAGCCAATTAAACTGTAAATATAGGTACAGTCTGCTCCATCCTCCCCCCTCCCCACTCCTATACATAGAGGTTTATATAAAAAAGAAGTAAATTTTGTCCAATGGATGTAAACTACTGTAATTAAGTGCAATTCCCCCATCTGTATATATTGGTCCTGAACACCTTCTCTTTCTCCTTTTTTTTTTTATGGTAAAGGTCAGAGCTGAGGATGGTTTTGGTTTTGTATTTCTCTTTTTCCTTTAAATGAGTTAATTCCAATCCTGGGCCTGGCAAGGACCCTGGTCAGGCAGCACCGGCTCTGCTGTGCAGGAGGACAGGCAGACACGTGTCCCCTGCACGGTGACATCCCACGTGAAGGAAGGGCACAGGGTGAGCTGAGCAGAGCCCTGGCAGGACCTGGATGATCCATGTGGGGACAACTGCAGCTACGAATTAACCTCAATGGACTTCCTGGCTTTTGGGGACTTTGAGATGGGCTCTGGTGGGGTGGGGAAGGACTCAGCAGCCTGGGGAACACATCCAGCTGCTGGGAAGTGTCGGCAGCTTCCCGGTGAGCCTGGAGCACTTGCTGCTACAGAGTGAACGAGGCCACACGGAATTCTGATGGGATCTTCCCCAGATGGGGTTCAGAGACTGTCTGTCTCCCTTTTCTCCTCCCTCGGGGTGCAGAGGGGTTGGGTGCCCAGTTACTGCCTCATCTCCTGCCCAGGGAATGGCCAGTACAGGTGGCTTCTTTCTGCCTTCAGCAGTTGATGGTGAGCACAGGGTGCTCTTGTCCTCGTGGTGCCCTGGATGGATGGATGGAATCTGGGCTGTGCTGTGAATGCTCCAGCTGCTGCCCTGTCTCACCTGGCAGCGGCTCCTGGATGGAAAGCTCTGCAGAAAGATCTCCAGCTTGTGAATGATCCCAGCTCTGTGGTGAGGGCACGTCCAGCCCCTCAGGTACCTGCTGAGGACAGACACCAGAGCCCTGGAGGAGTTTGGGTGCCCAAGTCCCACCTCCCAAAGCCATGGAAGCTGTTCAAGGCATTGTCTGCCCTCTGTGAGACACTAGCTCCTGGGTACCTGCTCCCCTCTGTAAATGGATCTACTGCTCCCCAGCTGTGCTGATTTTTCATTAACTTTGTGGCATGTGCCAACTGCTGAGAGGGATTTAGAGAGGTGGACAGCAGCAGAGGTGCCCGTGGACAGATAACCATGCTGAGAAGGAGAACACTGGATGCTCTCTTTGGGCTGAGAAAGGCTCTTTGACTCAGTTGTCTGGCACAGTGGGACCCTCACCCTCACTGGGACTGACTGGAGCTGCCCTGCTGTGAATAAGTCATCAGGAATTTGGAGACCAATATTCAGATTACATTTAATTTAATGTATACCAAAATTAAACACCATTTCTTCTGAGTCTTTGCTGCTGCGTGGTCTGTGAATTCCACAGTGCTCATCTGTGGTGGTTTGGCAGAGGTGGGGCTGACAGGGACACAGGCTGGTGGCATGTGCCTCCTGCTGTCCCTTGCAGCGATCATCTCCATTTATTCCTGCCTGGATGTGGGGAGTCCAGTGTTTCCTGTGAATCCCCAGGCATCAGCCAGAAATCGCAGGAGGCTTTTGGAGGTGGGGAGAGTGGTGTCCTCACCCTCCTAATGATGCCCTAATGATGCTGCCCTCAGCCCAGCACGGTTTCTCCCTCATCCCCTGCTAACTTTAGCAGTCGAGTGCTAAGCAAACCAATTAGGAGGGGAGTGCCAAAGCCAAGCCCCATCCACTTGGGATGCTGATCCCATGGGTCAGTGCAGCCCGAGGGGGAGGTGGAAGGGTGTGCTCTAGGGGCTGGAAAGCTTTTGAAGATCCTTGATTGTGGAGAGCTAACAGAGCTGAGTGACTCCGAGCACAGCAGTGGAAAAGGGTGGAACCTTTGTCAAGTTAATGGTAATGTGAAGTGATGTGAAGCTTTCCCTGGCTGATGCAAATCCAGAGGGAGGAATGGACAATCCAGTGGGAAGCAGGTGGGAGAAAGAGGCACTAGACCTGCTGCAGCTGAGCTGATGCAGTACCTTTTGGGGCTTGATTTCTGCACCAGGTGTAAGAGAGTCACATATTGAAAGGATGGAGCCTGGGGTATGAAGAATCCTGTGGTGAGTGGTCCAGGGTCAGTGCTGCTCTCCAGACAGATCTGCAGAGAAGGTAAGTGAAAACCTTGGGAAAAGGAGGCTTTGAGAATTGATCCCACCAGAGAGGGATGTGGTGAAGGAAGAGGGAACAGAGCCAAAAAAAAAAAGGGAAAAGGGCAGAGGATACAGCCAAACAAAAGCCACAGATGGAGCAGGTGATTCCCACGGAGCAGAGTGTGATGAAGCAGACAGGATAAAGTCAATACTGCGAGTAGAACAAATGATTAATAACAGATGGCACTTTCCCCAGAGGTGTGGGTTTATGAAGTTGCTGAACAGTGTGTTGTGTGCTGTCACTTCCCCTCCCTGGGCAGCAGGACGGGTTGCTAAGGATGCTGTGGGTGCTATATGTACCTGTGTGGGGAGAAAGCTTCCTCTGATTTTGAGTTAACCTCTGGCTGAGGAAACCTTTCTGGATGGTAAATACCACACAAAACTCCTCAGAGCAGCCTCTGCAGCAGCTGGGCTGGGGCTGGGGCTGGGACTGTCCCTGGCCAGACCTCACCTTGCTCGGAGAAGCCCTGGGTGGGGTGTTTGCTCCCACAGGTGCCCTGGCTGCCTCATTAAATTGCTGGAAAATGCGATGTCATGTCAAATGAAGCTCCTGGAAGATATTTTCCTGCTGTTGCTGTCGGGCACGTGGTGTTTGTGTGTGATGCAGTTGTTATGGAGCAAAGAAACCAGCAGAACCGTGACAAAGTTCATTTATGACCAATAGAGTTTTACAGGGCTGAGTGATTGTTTTACAGTTCAAAGCTGCTTATAAGGGAATTCCTTGCACATGAGGATCCACAGGCTGCCATGAGGCTTTAGCAGTGTCTCTTCATGTGAACTGCAGCCTCCTTCATGGGCACAGGGACAAGGCTGCATTTAATTTAAAGTGCAGGTGTGGGTACAAAGGAAAATCCCCCAAATCCCAGTGCTGGTGGTCAGGCTGCAGTGGGTTGTGTGACACAAGGACCTGCTCCATCCACGGAGGTATCACCCAAAGCTCTCTGTGTTTTCATGCTCCTTCCCCAATCCATGGGCCGAGGAGCAGGGGAAGAGCACGGGGAAGCCTGAGATGTGCAGAGGTGGGATGTGAAGGGCTGGGCAGGAGCATGACCTCTCCTTCACCTCTGAGTACAGCACAGCTGTGATGGGTAAACCCCATGCCCCGACCGCCTCCTGTTTGTGCTGTCAGTGCTGCCAGCAAAGTCACTGGGTCACAACCAGGTGAGTCGCCCTCGCTGCCCGCCCCAGAGCCACGACAGGGCTTATCAAACCCTGAGCACGAGCCCTCAGCACGGGGCTCTGGCCATCCCTCGGAGCAGGGCTCCTTGGACTTATCACCTCTGTCCCTGTGGGAGGAACGGAGCCAGGAAACCCTGTCCAGGGCCCAGTGCTGTGTGCTGGCTGCTGGCTGAGGTCTGGGGGCCTGGTGCCCGGCTCCCTGTCCCCAGGTGTGTGACAGCAGCCCGGTGCTGGCTCCCACCTCGCTGCCAGGGCGATGCTGGGGCTCAGCCACCGTCCCAGGTCTCTGGTGCTGGCTGAGCTGCAGCCAGCCCGGCTCACACAGCCAGCAGCAAACAGCTGGATTGCTGAGGGAGTCCCAGGTCATGTCTGTGAAGGAGCTGATGTTCTGCTGGCCATGAAGACATCGGAAGGGCCTCTTGAGGGACACCAAAATGCAGCTGAGTGATTTCAGTGGCTCTAAAATCGTCTCTCAGAGTGCGTGCACACGTAAGGACGGCGCAGTTGCACAACAGCACGGCTCACACACGAGGGCTTTCCAGACCCGTTCTGCCAGTCCAGCCAGATGGCCGGATCTGCCGGGAATGTCACAGGAAAGCCAGCAGCAGCAGTGCGGGGCTGTGCCGGGGCCGGGGCTGTGCCGGGGCTGGGGCTGTGCTCCCCGGGAGCAGCCCGCACACGGCTGCCCTGGCTGCCGGGACAGCTCACAGCGGAAAGCACTGTCGTTCCCTGCGCACCGCAAACACGCTCAGCCTTTGAAGCCTTTGAGCGGGTTTGGTCGGGCTGCTGGCGGCGTTTGAGGAGCGCACGGAGCGGAATGCAGAGAGGGCTTGCCTCGGGAGGCCGGGCTGTGTGCGGGCGGTGCCAGCTCCCCGCTGCGGTCTGCCCAGGGGCAGGGACCGGAGCCGCAGCAGTCCCTGTGCCAGGTGCTGTGGCGCTGATCCCATCTCCCGCTGGCGTGGGGTGTCCGTGATGTGCCCGCACAAGATCTCCACCAGTCCGTGAAAAGGTTTGATGGGGGCAGAGATGTGAGTCAGGAAGACCAGCAGACAGCTCTGGAACGGTTTGCTGTCCTGAACCGAGGCACTGCACCCAAACACTTCAAAACGCACTCAGCATCCAGAGCAAACCTCTCTGCCCGCTCCAGTGCATCTCCGATTGTTCCTGCAGCTCCGGGTGCTGCCCTGCCATGCCTGGGCTCCCCGCAGCAGCCAAGGGACCATTTAATCCTGGAGGATCCTTTTCCCCGCTGCGGGTGGTGGGAGACCCGCGGGTCCTGCTGCAGCCCCGGGCAAAGGAGCGGCATGTGCGGCACAGTGGGAGCAGCCCAGGCAGAACGGGAATGCCGTGGGAGCCACCAGCACCGGCAGGAAGAGGTCTCTGAGCCCCTGGACTTAATTTCTCTGACCCAGGGAGAAAAAAATCAAAAAACTCAAGAGTTGTGCTGTCCCAGTGTAGGCGTAATGCAGAGCCATGAAAAACCCAAGCCTCAGGCATTTTACGCTGTCTTCCAGTTCAAGGAACTTTGATTTTACTTTTCTACTCAGCAGAATTAATTCTTCTCTCTGTAATTAATATGCTGCTCAAATGGATTCTTAATTACAGATAAATCACAAATCTACACACTCAACTGTTATGCTTTTCAAGTAATAAAACAGATCATTTGTCTTCCTCAGATGAACAGAGCCCAACCAGCACACCATTTCCCCCTTTATGAAGAATTCATTTGCCTTAGAAAGAAAGTCTTTAAAAAAACATTGCAAGGATTTCTTGAATAGGGGATCAAAGCTCCCACACTGCTGGAAACCATTTTTTGCTAAATACGATGTGAGTAAAGGGGAAAAAAGTAAAAGTTTTTTTGGTAGTGGTTGGGATTACAACACCCTTGGGAGGGACAAGGACGTGGGGTCAAGAAGTGGTGACCAGGTTAGCAACACAGGGAACAGAAGGGGAGGACAAAGGAACAGAAAGTGGAAATGGACAGCTGAATGAGGACGCATGTTTCTTTGCTGCAAGAGAATGGATGCTACATCAATTCATACTGAGAGCTAAGGGCTGAGGGCCTGTTAATGGATCGGGGGACACAGCAGGGATCAGAGGTCACGAGTGCGCTCGGCCGGGCTAATTGACTGTTATGTGCATATTAGTGATGATGATGTAGCAGGAGGGCAGGGCGTGGGGGCACATGTGCGAGGGTCCCACTGTCCTGTAATTCCTGCCTCACACCTGTGCAACAGATGGACACGCAGACAGAAGATGCTGGCTTAGCTGGATTTCTCCAGGAGCCCACGGCTACAGGTAAGGAACTCGGGCCTGGGTGTGCGTGTGATGGAATAAATGCACTCACCTGATTTGCTTTGCCATCTTACGGGGTTTTATTTCAGCTCCACGCCTCGGGCACAGCCCAGTGACCTGCCCAGTGACACATCTCAC
Source organism: Pachycephala philippinensis (assembly GCA_013397055.1). Classification (NCBI taxonomy): domain Eukaryota; kingdom Metazoa; phylum Chordata; class Aves; order Passeriformes; genus Pachycephala; species Pachycephala philippinensis. Next base: position 16,352 of record VWZT01002837.1, read on the forward strand.
CTGAGCCGCTCTGCAGCACCCCAGAGATCCCTGAGCCCCGGAGAGATGGGGCTGTGACAGGGTCAGGAGAGTGCCCGGCTATTCCCCACGCACCTGTACCTGCTGCGGGACTCCTGCAAGGATAACAAATGGAACCAGGAGCCCAGGCTCTCCCCCACATCCCAGTCCAGCCCGTGGGCATGGTGCCAGCCACTCCAGGCAGAACAGGCAGCGCTTCCCTCCTCTGCTATGGCTGTCTCCAGCCCCAGGGTGCTGGAAGCGCCGTGTTCCTCGGCACCTACAGCCAGGACAGGGGGTTCAAGGAAAGACACGAGCTGCTGTGATAAAGGCTGTTGCCCCTCAAGTGTGGCTGTGGCTGGGGGGTTGATGCCCCCTTAGCCTGGCACGGGCAGATGTTTCCTGTTTGCTGCGGTGCAGCTGGAGTGGGAACTCCCTGTGAGGAGGCTCTGAGGAGGTTTGGATCAATGACAGGGAACAAAGCGAGGCATCCTTTGCCTTGTGGGGTTTCTGCTGCTGCCACCTGAGGGAGGCCCTTCTCTGCGAGGCTTTACGTCACCTAAAGAGCAGGAGCAGCAGAGTGACAAGAGCCCCAGTAGCTCCAGAGGGTGGTCACAGGCTCCCCAGGGAATGGTGACAGCCCCAAGGCTGCCAGAGCTCCAGGAGCATTTGGACAATGCTCTCGGGCATAGGATGGGATTGTTGGGGTGTCTGTGCAGGGCCAGCGGCTGGCCTGGATGATCCTTGTAGGGGATCCATCCTTGTGGGTCCCATCCAGCTCAGGATATTCCACAGTCCCTTGCTCCTGGCACAGGGCTTTCTGCCCTCGGAAGCAGAGCTCCTCACTCCTGACACAAAGGGATTTCCCAGTTGACCGATGAAGAGAATATTCCCTGCTTCCTCACTCTTGAATCTGCCAACAGCATCCCTTGGTGAGTGATGGATATTGGAGATGATTTATAGTTCTTTGTTACACAAATGCCTCCACATTCTTCCCCATCCTCTTGCAGCAACCATTAGTCACTGCTCCCCGCAGCAAAGCAGGAGCCTCAGCCTGGGAACTGCATCAAGGATGTGGAGCTGAGTCTTTATTCACTGTAAATACACCACTGGGGACACAAGAAAGGGAATTGTCACCATTGTGGTGCTCTGCACGCAGGTCCCTGGGTCTGCTTTCACCCATTTGCTGGGAAGTTAAAAGTTTGGCAAGGAAAAAGCACTATAAATCAGGCAGAGAAGGGTGGAGGGGAGGATCAGGTTTACCCAATTTTTCATCTCAAAGTTTGTTATTAAAGCAGTGAATGTTACAGGAGGAACAGCTATGGCCTATATGTCTTAGAGCGCTTGGATTTCAGCAGTGTAAACCTTTGGCCTTTGAGACTTTTATTACATTAAACAGTTTTTGTTGCTGCTAATTAGATTTCTGTTTGTTTTCCTTCAAGAACAACCAGGAAAAATCTGTATTGTTTGATCTGATAGAGAGTACTAGATTTACCTGCGCTATTGGATCTCACGTTTACCATAATGAATAAATACATTAATTAAATAAATTCTGATCTTAATCTGGGCAAACTTTCTTGAATGCCCTGAGGAGCTCAGCCAGTTGCTGGGTTGCTCCTGCCACGGCCTCAAGCATTTGTTTCTTCATGCACACTTGTGAGGCTGCACTGTATTAGTATAAATCAAGGATTAAGCAAAGTGGCTGTGCACAGGGCAGCAACGACATCCTCCCATCCGCTCCCTTGCAGACTCCAGGGCTGCAGCAGAGCTGGAATGGGCCGGATGGAGGCATCCACAGGGGGAAGGAATCCTGCCTGGCCACCCTCGTGCTGTCGCGACAGCCGTTCCCATCTCGCTGAGCATCTCCGTGGCCTCGGGCCCGCTGCGGCCTAGGGAAGCCTAGGGAAGCCCGACCGCGCCGTTGCCGTGGCAACGAGTCGCCATGACACCCCGCGGTGCGGTTGCCATGGTACCCGGCAGCCCCGCGCCGGAAGCGATCCCCATTTCCGGCGGCGGCGCGGGGGATGCTGGGAGCGCGGCAGCATGGAGACCCACGAGCTGTTCCGGCGCTTGGGTGCCGGGGCTCGCTTTGACGTGCGGCGGTTCGGGGTCGACGCGCGGCGATTCGGGGTGCGGGGACACCGAGGGGAGGCTGCGGAGGGCTCGGGGACCGGCCCCTGCGCGGTTCAGGCTCCGGAGCCCCGTCCTCCCCCGCCCGCGGCGCTGAGGAGCGGGCGCCTGGCCATGGCGTCTCACCCTTTTCCCTGTTGTCCCGCAGGTGGTTAAAGGGAACCGCGGCAGCGTCTCGCTGGAGAGCCTCGACTTCTTCGGGAACAAGGAGGGAGCCCCTCAGGGGTCTGCCGAGGAGGGCTGGGGGCTCGCAGGGGCTGACGAGGAGGTGAAGCAGCAGAAGGATGGAGCAGGGAAAAACGATGGAGAGGTGGCAGGAAAGAGGAAAAGAACGGCAGAAGGCAGTGAAGGGAAAAGAAAAAAGAAAAAGACACGAGGTATTTATATACACACACGTGTATCCCTGGCAGAATCATCCTAGAATCCCAGATTGGTTTGGGCTGGGAGGGACCTTAAAGCTCATCCAGTTCCGGGTTCCTTGGCTGGCCTGGCTCAGAGCTGATCTAATAACTGGGCCCAGATTCAGTGTTGAGACCTGGGGATGTGGTTACCATCCTTACGGAGTCTTCATTAGTTTTATTGAGAATGGGAGAAAAAAGGTTCTGAGACTTTTTTTTTTTGTCTCCAAATAATGCCTGTCTGTATTTTGCTAAAGGAAATTTCAATTTGTTTGCAATATCCAGGAGCAGTATCAATGCCAGAGCTGTCAGACAACAATGGAATAAAGTGGATGTCTTCTCTGGAAGCAAAATTTGAAGATGCCAAAGACAAAAAACCTACTGCAGAGAAGCTTGAACGCTTGAGGAGAGAAAAGGTGGGACCAGGGAATTCTGATGCAGCAACAGGTTCCTGGTGGGTGTTTGATCTGAAAATTGAGGGGTTTTATGGTGATTCCTCATTGGAGGAGGGTGACTGAGTGTGGGGGAAAGAACCAGGAGATGAATCCATACGTGGTGAGTTTTATGGTGTTAAGTTAAAAAAAAAAAGAGTTTGTCTTTTGCCTTGCAGATAAATCGCTTCAGGAACCAGCACAGGATCAACATTCAGGGAACAGATCTCCCTGACCCCATTGCCACCTTTGATCAGCTTCAGGAGGAGTACAAAGTCCACCCTAAAATCATGGAGAATATCCAAGCTGCAGGCTTCCATGTCCCAACACCAATCCAGATGCAGGCCATTCCTGTCATGCTGCATGTAAGTTTTCTGGGATTTTGGGGATTCTGGCAAAATTTGGAGCCATGGCTGTGTTTGTGGCAGTTTTAAAGCTGAATCAACTGCATCAGAGTTGAAAGCTTGGCCTTTACAGTTCTCCTCATCTGTGCTTTTCCTAAGGTATTGTGGGGCAGTTTGCAGCATTGATATTTATGGGAATGTGATTTTTACTCTTTTTTTGTTCTAGTGGAATGTAACCCCTTTGTTTTTTCTTACAGGGTCGGGAGCTTCTGGCTTCAGCTCCTACTGGGTCTGGAAAAACACTGGCGTTTTGCATCCCTCTCTTAACACATCTGAAACAACCCAGGAACAAAGGATTCAGGGCTCTGATCATATCACCTACCCGAGAACTTGCCAGCCAGGTGTGTGTTGAGGGAATCTCACATTGATGTACTTCAGTGTTTTCACTCTGCATCAGCAAAAGAGCAGCTTAGTAAATATTTTTTTCCTTTATTACCCTCACATATCAGAGAAAGCTGATTTAAATGTTTCTTTCAAGTCTTTTGCCTTCTGTGAAGTAGGTACATATCTATTATCTCAGTCTAATCTAAATGATTAGATTAGAGGCTCGAGATTCTTTGATCATATTTTAAACTGCTCGATTCTCAGGCGCTCTTAAAATCCCCTTTCCTACTTGAGATTGCTACGAGAGGTTTATCTGTTTGTCCCAAACACAGAATTTCAAGGAATAACTTTATAACAAAGCTGTGTTATTAATCTGAAATAAAAACGACACCTTTGGGCCGTTTTTATTCATGTGAGACAGGGAGCCACATACGGCAGTGAAGTGAGTAATGCCTGTTAGAGAGCTTTGTTTTATTATGCTGAGGAAACCAGAGAGCTTTCTCTTAACGCTGAAATCAGGGTGATGTTTGAAGCTCTCTCTTCAGGATTAGGTTGCCCAGAGAAGCTGTGGCTGCCCCGTCCCTGGAAGGTGTCCCTGCCCATGGCAAGGGTGGAACGAGATTAGCCTTAAGGACCCTTCCAACCGAAACCATTCCACGATTCCTTGATTGTCAGCAGTTTTTTGGTTAGAAAAGCTCATCAGCTCACTTTGAAAATCCAATCTGTGCTGCCCTTTCAGACCCACCGGGAGCTGGTGAAGCTGGCGGAGGGCACAGGCTTCAGGATCCACATGATCCACAAGGCAGCTGAGGCAGCCAAGAAGTTTGGGCCCAAGTCTTCCAAGAAATTTGGTAACTGTTTTAAGGACTGAAGTGTTTCTAAAAATTTAAAAAATGTCACTGACCTTTCTCTCTGGGCTGTGTGGTTTTAAAGAGATGATTAATGCCACTCAGGGTGTGCAGTCTGTTGTGCAATGCTCCAAGAGTGGCAGGGAAGAAATGGGAGGTGAGCCTGACGTGGACTCTGCTAAGTTGTACCTCTGGCAGATATTGGAACTGGTGTTTCTCAGGGCTCTGTTTTCGGGTTTGTTTTGTGTCTTTTTTGACATTTTGCTTCTTTTCTTTTCTCTTACTAGATATACTGGTTACTACTCCCAACAGACTCATTTATTTGCTGAAAGAAGATCCTCCAGCAATAGACTTGAGCAGGTATGAGAGTCTGTTTCAAAGGTGCTTTGCCACTCAAAAGGGGCACTCCTCCCCCCGTGGCTCTCCTGCAAAGCAAACCTCCTGTTCCTAGCGTGGAGTGGCTGGTGGTGGATGAGTCGGACAAGCTGTTTGAGGACGGGAAGTCGGGGTTCCGGGACCAGCTGGCTTCCATCTTCCTGGCATGCACCTCGCACCTGGTCAGGAGGGCCCTGTTCAGCGCCACCTTCGCCCACGACGTGGAGGAGTGGTGTAAGCTCAACCTGGAGAGCGTTGTCCTGGTGTCTGTTGGAGCAAGGTAGGTGTTTCCTGCTTTTTTTTTTTTAATTTCCTGGGAAATTGTTTTCTTTGCATCATCAGCCTGCTTGGTTTTGTGGCTGTTGTTAGTCAGCACTGCAGGTTGTTTGTCTCCAGAAAAAAAATGTGTAGGCACGTAGATCTTTCTCGTGTGTTGAATAAAGTGTTCTTTTTGTTTGCCAATTACTTTATCATCAAATAAACATCAATGTTAGGAGCATGCACTGGTGAAATAGGTTTTGTTGTGCAGTATTTCTCATTCACCAGGTAATATTGTTATGGGGGTTTAATGCAATATATACATTTATTAATATATAAATTTTTGTTAATGTATTTAAAAAACACTAAAGCGTTTCTGTTGGATTTCTGGTTTCAGAAACTCTGCAGCAGAGACAGTAGAACAAGAGCTGTTGTTTGTTGGATCTGAGACAGGAAAACTAACAGCAATGAGAGAGCTTGTTAAAAAGGTATTTTGGAGACACTGAGCATGTTCTTCCTGCTGAACTGAGCTGTGTTGTATCAGAGGCTCCCAGTTTCCCAGGTCAAACACTTCTCTGTGACACGTGTTAAACCATTGCCCAAATCTGCTGTGTCTCAGTTTCTGCAAGGAAAAGGACTTTGGAACCTGAGATAAACTTACTCTTTTGCAGGGTTTTGCTCCTCCAGTCCTTGTTTTTGTACAGTCTATTGAGAGAGCTAAAGAGCTTTTCCACGAGCTTATTTATGAAGGCATCAATGTGGATGTCATCCATGCAGACAAGACTCAGCAACAGGTAGGAGGATTTTATTTCTGTTCAAGAAATGCTTTAGAAAGAAAGGTAAAATCAAGAGTGTTGGAATGTAACTCCGGGTAACCCTGGCAGCAAATTCCTGTGGGTTTTTGTTCAGAGGTTTAGTTTTATTCCTTAGCATCATGACAGCTTTAAGGAAACAAGTTCACCTCCTTTCTCAAATTGCTGTTTGAGAAATGTTTCCAAATTTTGTTCTTTTCCTAGAGAGACAAAGTGGTGCAGAGTTTCAGAGCTGGGAAGATCTGGGTGCTCATCTGCTCGGCATTACTGGCTCGAGGGATTGACTTCAAAGGTGTGAATATGGTCATCAATTACGATTTGCCAACGAGTGCAGTGGAATACATCCACAGGATAGGTGAGGGATGGCTCGCAAATCACCTCCTTTTTCCCATTTCTGAGGTCTTCAATGTAGATGCTCCTGTTTTTGTCAGTGTTCTGTGAACCTTATTTAGGTGTTTCAGACATAGCTGTTCTTTCATTCGATAGGAGCAGGGTTTGGGGATTGGCTGCTTGGTATATCCTTAGTATATGAACATGCATCAGGAGGCTGGAATAAAGGGAGATGTCTAAAATAAAATCTCTACTCTGCAAAATTTGTGTTTGACAGGTCGCACTGGAAGAGCAGGACATAGAGGAAAGGCAGTCACCTTCTTTACGGAAGATGATAAACCTTTATTACGGAGGTAATAAGTCTTTTATTAATAATGTCTTTATTTCTTGCTTTAAAAAAAATCACCACAAAACAAAAGACCACCAACAAACCAGCCAGTTTGTTTGTTGGATTTGCTGTTTTCCACAAAAAATATTTATAATTTGTCCAAGCACTGGAGTTGATCTCTTCCCTTGTCTCCTTTCCAGTATTGCCAATGTTATCCAGAGAGCTGGCTGTCCTGTGCCAGAATACATAAAACATTTGCCCAAACTGCAGAGGTATGTTCATTTGAGAAGTTTACCAGTTTTTTAATTAGTGCTTTTTGATAACTTTTAGTAGTTTCTTGAACTAGAAACCCTAGTAATTTAATTTTTCTTCACTAAATGTTGTTCTCAGCAAACAAAAGAAGAAATTAATTAAGAAACCTTTGACAAGAGAATCCATTTGTACCACTCCAAAGTGCTTCTTGAAAAAAGGCAAAAGAAAAATGTAAGTAGGTTTTTCTGAAGAGGAAGTAAGAGATGCTGTTTATCCAGAAACAGCCCAGAAAATTTACTCGAAGTAACAGGTAACTTGTTTGGATGAAACACCCAGTCATAATGATTTTAGTGATGAAGTTTTAGTGTCAGTATCTGTCTACTGGAGGTTGGATTAATGACAGCATTTTGCCTTGTGTGGTGCAAGCTGAGTTTAAGCCACTGTTTGTGTTCAGGTGTCTTGATCTCCAATGTGTTTCTTGTAGGAAAACTACAAAGGAAAATATTAAGGAAAAGAAGAAAGGTAAAGACAAAAAGGGCAGTAAATTACAGACCGTTTCAGAAAGCTGAAGTCAGACTGGTGAGCTGGGGCTGACACCTCTGTCTGTGCTGGAACAGAAGAATGAAGATGGCAGCGATGGTGAAGGGAGAAGAACATTTCTCGTGTTCCCTTCGGGGTGAGGGTGAAGGTTTACATGCTAGAAAGTCTCTACTGAAATGCCAGGAGAGAATTCCTGGATGCTTCTTACAGAAGCTGGAGCATGTGCTCGTGCAGTGAATGCCGTGTATTTCTGAGAATAGTTCAAAACCAGCATCAGTTTGTGTTACTTTCACACAGTTTTGTATTGCTCTTTGAAAATACTGTCTGTGTTCAGATTGCCCCTAATACATTTGTCAAACACTTTCAGGAGATTCAGAGACAAAAAACACGCAATGTTTATTGTCGGGTTTGATAAATGCAGCTGTCAGAGACTTCCCTGGACACTTCAAAAAAGCCAAAACAAACCCACTTGTATGTGAAAGTAAAGCCTTCCTCTTCCTACTGTTTTTCTTCTATAAAACTATTTTGAGATAACTAATACTTTACATACCCAGTAGTTTTGTACTGTTTTGTAATTGAGCCTGAAACCAGAATAAACAAGGTCATAAGATGCTAATACAGAGACCTGCCTGTCTGTGCAGTCTCGATGGAACAAGTCTGCGGGCAAAAAGGCTTAGCTCTGTGTTTTCCCTGCCTTCATCTGCCCGGTGTGTTCTCAGCCCACCCTGGTTGTGTCAGAATTCCAGTCAGGCAGGAATAGCTTCTTTGCAACTACAATCCTTTAAGGAAGAATTCCTGGACAGGGTTGTCTTGGTTTAATCTAGTTTGGATGGGGCAGCCACAGCTTCTCTGGGCAACCTTTGCCAGGGCCTCCCTACCCTCACAGGGCGGAATTTCTTCCCAATATCCCATTGAACCCTCCTTCTATCAGTGTGAATCCATTCCCCCTTGTCCTGTCACTCCAGGCTCTTGCAGCATGTCCCCAGGTCACCCCTAGGGGAGGTCGGGCGGAAGGGCGGCACTTTCTTTTTCCTTTTTACGGAGAAGCGGTGGTTTGGGTGAGGGAAACCGGCGTTCCTGAGGAGAAGCAGGGGCCGCTCATCCTCTCCCAGGCCGTTCCTGGGTCACCGCGGGGTTGTGGAGCCGAGAAACTGAGGGGCTGCGTGGGTGTGGAGCCGGGGAATGGAAGCGCTGTGGGGCTGAGGAACTGAGGGGCCGGGGAACCAAAGAATCAAGGGGTTGTGGGGCTGTGAAACCGAGAACCCGCGGGGCTTTTAGGTCTGTGGAACGGAGGAATGGAAGGGCTGTTGGGCTGTGGTTATGTGGGGCTGTACATCTGCGGGACTGTGGAACGGAGGAATGGAGGGGCTGTTGGGCCGTGGTTATGTGGGGCTGTACATCTGCGGGACTGTGGAACGGAGGAATGGAGGGGCTGTTGGGCTGTGGTTATGTGGGGCTGT
>VWZT01002837.1:32910-102031 GCA_013397055.1 Pachycephala philippinensis
TGAGCACCAGCAGAAATTCTTAGAGGAGGAAAGAAAACGGCGGCAGTTTGAAGAGCAGAAACAGAAGCTGAGGCTCCTGAGCAGTGTGAAACCGAAGGTATGGCCTGATAATGAGTGGGGCGTTTCTTCAGGTTTTTTTAATAGTTTTTAATGGGAGGGTCTCTTTCAACAAGCAAATCAGTGAAGAATTGCATGAGACTCCAGCTTATGGCTTGAAAAACCTCTGGAAGAGTCAGTCCTTTACACACTCTGCCAGCAGCAGGCATTGCTAATTCTGGTACTGAAGTGTTGGGGTATTGAAAGAAAACGGAGTTGTTCTGTGAAATTTTCAAAATGTTTTCTGTGGTGTTTCAGACAGGTGAAAAAAGCAGAGATGATGCTTTGGAAGCCATTAAAGGGAACTTAGATGGCTTTTCTAGAGATGCTAAAATGCACCCAACACCAGCAACACATCCAAAAAAGCCAGGTTTGTATTTTTCCTCATTTTCCAACTGAAAATAAAACTCCAGCGTTTGAAATCCTCAGCAGGGGGGAACTAATTCCAACAAGTGTTTTTATTTGGTGGTACAAAATGTGGGGATTAACAGTTCTGTAAAATCAAATGTCATTCTAGCAACTGTTTGCTTGGTCATGGTATGAGGGTGAAATATTAGATATCAGCCTTTATTAAAAGACTTGAAATCTTTAACAGAAAGCCTAATGTGCTGTGTTAAATGGGAAACATCAAGGAAATTGATAAAGCGTTTGTTCTTTTCTAGTCAAAGCATTAATTAATGTTTTGCAGAGTGCTTTTGAAGATGAGAAGTGCTATTTAAGTGCTAAGAATGATCAAAACAGTGTAGAAAGCCTTGAGTGGGGTGTCACAGCTGACTGATGTGTCGTTGGGCATGGTCAGACCAAGCCTCTGTGTTCTCAGTAATTACACTTGCAACAATTGCCACTTAAGATTTCTTACGGTCTGTAGCGTAGTGTTTTTAGTGTCTAGCCTGAAACAAAGCTTATCTAGGCAAGCTTTTTCCTATATAAAATTTGTGTCTTGGCTGTGGATTCACTCTCTGATGAGTTGCAGTTACAGGTGGTTTCTGACAACTTCCTTTTGTCTGTAGATTTGCCTGTCCCTCACCAGTTCTCTTAAAATGGGTGACACTGGAAGGGATCAAGCAGAAAATTGCCTACATCAGCAGACATTTCTTTTGTATCTTATGATATATTGCTGAGTTTCTGTGAATAAAACATGCCTTTGAGGGAGAATGTCCCCCTGACAGACCCCATTATGTCCAGTTTGAAATATTACCTCTGGATTTGTTTTGACCCCGTCGCCTTAAAACAGACAGAATATATTCACAGCCAGCGTTAAGAACCAAGTTTCAGTGTTTACATCCTAAAAATCTGGGGGAGAAGATGCGTGGTTGGAAGTGGCTGCTCAGTTTTACCTTGTGTTTGCTACGCTGGCAATGACAACCTTCACATCTGTCACCACACACATTCCACGCTGCTGCTCCTCACCCATTTGCTGTGTATTCCCAGTGTTTGCCACTTTTTCCACATTCCCACCCGTGACCCCTATTCCTCATCACTTTGCCTTGTGTGTTCATTCCATTTGCAGATCATCCCACACCATCCCATTCTGCTGTATCTGTTTCCCATTCTGCTTTTCTCGATGATGAAGAATTTAGTGACTTTATGCAAGGGCCTGTTGAAACCCCCAAAGTGGTGCCTCAATCCACCTCTCAGCCTTTCCATCCTGCCACTGAGGCTGGGCAGCTGCTTTCAGAAAGGGCTGTGCTCCAACCTGTCCCTCCAGCTCAGGCTCCAGTGTTATCCACCCTGCATGGTACAACTGGGCAGGTTCCTTATTTTCCTACCTCTGCATCTCCATCCAATACCCATAAAACAGGTAACTCTAAAGTATCTTCTTTTACATGTCACTTTCTGAGCTACACAGTCTTTACTTATTTTGTTGGGTTTTTTTTTTTCAGTCTGGCTGGAAGAAATAATATGTAGGCAATTAAGCAGAAACCTGCTGATCCATGCGAAAAGATGATTTAAGTCCCCTTCTCCCTTCCCTGTGAACTGCCTGTAAAAGCAAGTCATGTGTGGATCCAAATACTGCTAAATATACACATACCTGATCTTAGGTGAATTAAATCTCGTGTTTTAGCATCTTCCTAAATCTGTGTGGTAGAAAAAGACACAGTTGAGATGGTGGTATAAGAAATAATGATTATGCTTCTGTGGAGCACTTGTGTGCTTCCTCCCTTGGAGGCTGAAGGGATGTTGGTGAGATGAAGAATTTTGGAGATGTAAGTAAATACTGGGCACTTCTGCTCCTGATGCCTGGGTGATTATGCAGCAATAATCCTAATACAGAAATAGTTTCGTGTCTTCCTCCTCCTTTTTGTTTTCTGCTTGTTGAATTTGTTGTGTTTGTGGTAAGTAAAGGGCAGAATCGGGCTCTGAAAGTGTCCAGAGCGGGTGGTGCTGTTGGTCTGAGCTGGGGCTGATCATCTCATCAGTGGTACCAAAAGTACTTTTCCTGTGAAAAGTGTGGAATTGCAGTCTGGGCAGTTCATAACAAAGTATAAATAATTCCTCCTGCTGTTTATTCAGGCTCTTCCTTGGAGGAGAAAGCCTTAGCTAATGGCTCAGATGAATCTGAACAAGAGCAAACCAAAGTTAAAACGTCCGAAGTTGGGCACAAAGCCTCGGCTGCAAGCCAAGCCCATCCCAGTCTCACCAGCAGTGACTGGGATGTTGTAGGTGGACATGAAAGTGGTCCCACTGCTGCTGCAGAGGTGCACAAGGCTTCAGAACAAAACAGAGCAGTTGAAGAGTGTGGTGAGCAATCGAAACATTTGACAGAATTTCAATCTAATGAGATGCTGCTTGGTGCTAACGCTCTGTTCACTAATTCCAAGGCCAACCCTGCGTAATTTTGCTCTGAACGCCTGCTTGAATAATATGTCAGTGCCTCCTGCTCCTTGCTCAAAGTGTAACTGCCATGATTTTGCTCTGAACTTTCTCCATGTGAGTTTATTGTTGTAATCACCTTTAACATATTTGTTTAATCAGGTTCGCTGTTTTAAAACATTCTGTCCTGTCTTGGGGAAAAAGAAGTTGTGCTCTCCAAAGATATTTTTGAAAACTATTTAGGGAAACTTACCACTAAAGATGGTCAGTGTCATGGTGGGTTTTAATCTTTTAACCTAGAGGGGCTAAAATCTTACCAGGTTAAGATTCTTGGCTAGTTAATACTTGTTTCTCAGACTATATGCTGCTCATACATGTTATGTCTAAAACCACGTGTACTTTAGGGGTGAAAATTTAAAAGATGGGTTGGATGAAAACTTAAAACAAGGTTTTGTTCCAGTTTGGATTTTATTAAAACTGTTGAGTGAGTATGGAAGGGGGGTTAAAACTAAAGAATAATGAGACCTGAGGAAGTAGCATAGCAAATTTATTTTACTTGGTTGGTGAAATGAAAGGAATTGCTTACATTAGAATGTGCTGGGAGTTGTGGAATGATTAGAAATTAGGCTGCAGTCAGGAGGGAATCCATGTGGATGGTGAGGGAGATGCAGGGGCACTTGGAAAAACAATGAAATCTGAAATGATGATGATTTTGGTCAGAGCTCCATCCAAGATGAGCATAAAATCTGCTGAGGGAGACTGAGGGGAGGAGTCCACACAGTGGAGAAGGAAATAACCAATTTTCAGGGAGTGAAGTGTGGCAGATCATGTTCTGAAAGCCGATATTAGTGAAGGTGGCTGTGGTGTCCCCTGGAGCTGAAGACTGGGAGCAATGGATACTGGTTTGTGGATGTGGGATATGGTCTTGCTGAGGTTCAGTCAGTGGGCTGTTTGTGGATTTCCCAGGGGAGGATGTTCTGGGGGAACGTTGTGGGTTTTATGGTAGGTATGGATTTATTTATTCCACAAATAGCCCTAACAGCAGGGAGTTGATGGGAAGCTGAATTTGTTAGACACAGAACTGCTGCTGTGAAACTTGAACACAGTGAGACTTTAGGTTGTGTACATCCGGACATGAAGAGGGAGGCACGTGAGGAGCTCCTTATTTCATTACATGTATAACTATAATCTATTACTGCCAAATCATTGTAGTTATTTCATATTCCTGCAGTATCTGTTTTTCCTCTGAGCACAGTGATTCCTATCTGAAATCTTTGCCTGAAATGCTGAATGATGCTGACCAGCTGTGGTGTAGTCTCTTTTAAGATCATTGTACTCTATGTCCTAATACAACTGTTTTTCTTACTGAATGGAATACCTTTAGGAGTTGGAGTGTTCCCTCCCCAGGACCCCATCCAGCAAATGATGCCTCCCTGGATTTACAACGACAGCTTGGTCCCAGGTAAATGAACCAGTGGGCATTTGGCCAGTTGGGCAGTGCAAGGTGTGAATGTACCTGTGCTCGCGTGGCCACTTACTGATCAAAGCCTTATTCCCTCATCACATGAATCCTGGATCTGTGATATGTTCCATACTTACGGTGGCTTTATCTGCATTTAAAGAAATACGGATTTTACTCGAGCATGTTAACAAATTCTAGGTTGAACATTTATGGCAGCAGCTTATCCCAGTAGAGGTTGCATTGCTGATAATGCTGCTTTCATGGGTATTCTGGGTTTTGGCATGTCTTGTAATTAGGCAGGCTCATTTCTGAAGGCTATTTGTCTTCTATGTGTAAATAACACAGTGAATAGAAAATGAAATGCTGTAGTAAATATTGATTACGCTGAGGCTTAAATACATAAAGCTCTTAGAACTGTCTTTTTATATGGGTTATCCTGCAATTTCATTAAAGAAACGTGGTTTGAAATGCAGCACTAAGTGTATTTTATATAAAAGATTTCTCTGCTTGAGTTAAACTTGTCTGTAAAGACCATCCAATAACACATTTAGATGAAACATGATGATACCATACAGTGCCAGAATGCTTTTGCCTTACCTTACACTGAGTGCTGCTGATTTGATAACATGTTGAGTTTGAAATACCATAAAAAAGCAATATAATTTGAAAAGAGCAGTTGTCACTAACACTGCCTCCCTCTCAACAGAGTTGTATAAGAAAATCCTAGAGACCACTTTGACTCCTGCTGGAATAGACACAGCCAAACTCTACCCCATCCTGATGTCGTCGGGACTGCCCAGGGAGACCCTGGGGCAGATCTGGGCTCTGGCCAACCGCACCACCCCCGGGAAGCTCACCAAGGAGGAGCTCTACTCCGTGCTGGCCATGATAGCAGTGACTCAGGTATGGCTCTCACCTGGCAGCTCCCTGGGCTGTGGGTCAGCACCTGTGCCTGGAGGTGCACCCCTCCAGTAAAATACTGTTTCTTTTGGACTCTAGAGGAGAAACTACCTTTGTAACTTCAGGGATTACAATTTTATCAATTTCATCACTTGCATTTCAGTTAGTACTTTCTTTAGTGTCAATTAAAGTTCTGTCTTTTCATGGAAAGGGTTGTTAAGCATTGGAAGGGGGTGCGCAGGGAGGTGGTGGAGTCCCCATCCTTGGAGGTGTCCAAGGAATGACTGGATGTGGCACTCAGTGCTCAGGGCTGGGTGACAGGGTGGGTCAAAGGTTGGACTTAATGTCCTTGGAGATCTTTTCCTGCCTCAATAATTCTGTATTGAGTATGATCCACGTACATGGACCTTGATGGCATGTTTGGATGTGGGAGGTTTACTGGGAGCTTGACCAGTGCCCTGCTCGCTGTTGGCTTCAGTACCACGAGCTGCAAACTGGAGCTGAGAACACAACGCACCCTGTTATCCACGCTGCCCGTGTAACTGTCTGTCTGTCTGTCTGTCTGCTTGCTGCCTCTGCAGAGGGGGATCCCTGCCGTGAGCCCTGACGTGCTCAACCAGTTTCCAGCCGCGCCCGTCCCCACCCTGTCCGGGTTCCCGGTGCCGCTGCCCAGCGGGGTGAGCCAGCCCCCGCTGCTGCCCGCCGCCCCCCCGGCCTCCGTGGGGCTGGGCATCGGGCCCTCCGTGATGGGCATGAGCCTCCCCGGCCCTGCTCCGGCCCCGGCGCCAGCTCCAGCCCCAGCTCCAGCGGGAGGGGCTGCAGCACAGCCTTCCGGAGCGTTCCTGCCCTCCTACCCGCCCGGCCAGGTGAGCTCTGTCCCCTCCTGGGAACCCCTCTTCCCCGGAAAGGGAATCAGCCTGGCACTTCCAAACCTACACGGCGATAACAGGTTTGAAGTATATGGCAAAAAAACAGAGCTGAAATCCAGCACGTGATGTCTGAAAACGTGCAGTGCCACAGAGGGCGTTCTTTTATTTTTTCAGTTCTTTCTGGTGGTATTAGAAGAGGTACAAAAGTGTTCTGTATTACAAAGAGGATTTTAGTTGTAGTTAGGATTTTGTAATGCACATAAAATGGAATTTTAGGTTAAACTGCACAACGGACTCTAATAGCTGGTAAAACAGGAGTTTTCAGGAGCAGCTGGGAGCTCTGAAAACCTTCGGTTTACAAAGGTAAATCATGTGGGGGATAAATTTTGCTGTTTGCAGATGTGGTTCATCCTTCAGAAAATATTGCTGAAGGAAATATTTGCAGTGCTATTAATTTTAAATTATTCATTGGTTTAAATTTTTAATATTTGTCCTGTATTAAAAGATGACATGGCTGTGATCAGTAACACATTTATTGTGAAAGGAGTAGAGTTCCTGTTGTTCATTCTTGCTCCCTGTAATCCTGTGTGTGTTTGAGTAGGGTGAGGTGCAGACAAAGTGGAAATGCTGATGATGCTTGTGTTGAAAGGTTCCTTCCCTTCTTTTTTTCCCTCTTAATCACACTGCTCCGAGCTGCTTTCATGCTATATGACAATTTGAAGAGCCAACAGCATAGCAATGTACGTGTTGTTTGTAATTCAGGTAGTGAAACCAGAAGATGATGACTTCCAGGAGTTCCAGGATGCCTCAAAGTCTGGCTCCCTGGATGACTCCTTCACTGATTTCCAGGGGGACGCAGCCAAAGCAGCCAGTTCACAGCACCGGAGCAGGTACCAGGTCCTTGGTGTTTCTGTCATTTCTCTGGCCAGTGCCTAAACTTTTGATACCTGACTGTAAATCTCAATTAAAACATCATTCAGACTCCAGCAATCCTGGCTTTTCCTTTGGGAGACAGGATGTAATTCCGGATCAGGCAGGTTTTGTATAACAGAATAAATAAACATGCTTCCTCCCTTTGATAGTTTACAATCAACCTTTCAAGGTCTACAAAGACTAGAAAATGTCAGCCTTCTTTCCTCTTTATGTACCTCCCAGGTGTCTAATTGTAGCCAGACACATTTTCTGGGTAGGAACTGGCTGTTCTGAGTGGCAAACAGAACTCTGAATGCCATGTGAGCCCTGATTACCAGGTGCTTCCTCAGCAGTGACATACAATGGGGATGCTCAGCCCAATTGTTCTGTTACACCACGGCAAATGGCTTCTGTGTAAGAAATTTAGTTTTGCTGATGGCATAGAATTCCAGACTGTTTTGGTTTGGAAGGGACATTAAAGATCATCAGTTCCACCCCCTGCCATGGCCAGGGACACCTTCCATTAGACCAAATTGCTCCAAGCCCTGTCCAGCCTGGCCTTGGACACTCCCAGGGATGTCAACACCACATGGATCTGAAGATGCTGATTTAAGTATATCTTGTGTTAGATGTCGTTTTGCAGCTGAAGCTAATCTGTTACTGAAAGTTTTGACAGAAAACTGTTTGTAAATTGCACAATGGGAAGTAGAGGATCATAAAAAAAATATTTCAAAAAATGGTGTTTCTTTTTCACTGCAGCAATTCTCTTTATTCAGTTGTGAAAGCGTTCAGTTTTGAACAAAATGGTACAATGAGCTGTAATCTAATTGCTTATGGAGCTTTATTTAAAAAAAAGCCATCTGTGGAGTACAGCTGATTAACCATTCCATTTGCCAAGATTGCATATCTAATAGCCTGCTTTGCAGGGATGGGAAATTTAATTATATTACCATAAGCTCTATTTTTTTGCCGTTGCACTGTCTGTCTGCAAGCATCACAGACCAGCATCAGCACATGTGTGCAAGTGCTTCGTTTGTGTGTTGCTTGTAGGCTGCTGATAAGGAGATTTAAATGGCTCTGGAAAGATTCTTGCTCCAGGCTGAAGAATGCAATAGAAATTCATTCAGGTTTTCAATGTGAATGACACAAACTAGAGGTAAAATGCATCATTCATATGTAAAGGATGT
The DNA here is from genome assembly GCA_013397055.1 of Pachycephala philippinensis. Classification (NCBI taxonomy): domain Eukaryota; kingdom Metazoa; phylum Chordata; class Aves; order Passeriformes; genus Pachycephala; species Pachycephala philippinensis. Next base: position 41,151 of record VWZT01002837.1, read on the forward strand.
TGTTGTGTGGAGCTGCCAAGGTCTGATAACGGGGCTTGTGTGGAGGGCAGGCAAAGCTCTCTCCTAAATCTTCCAGCATTTGCTAACAAGGTGTTAGGTTGTTGTGGCAGTTTTACTGGATAAAGTAGAGTGTGTTTATGCAAAAAGACTTGCTTGTGTAACTGTGCACTAATCCTTATTTTGCTGACTAGATACCTGCCTAAACTCTGATTGGCACTGACAGAAATTCAAAGTTATTCTTTCCTTCCTTTGAACAGTGATCCCACTTTATTATCCTAATTTTACAGTATGTAATGAGATATTATCAGAATCAGATAAGCTGAAAGTATGGAGCTGTCAAAATCTCCAGCTTTAACCCTTTACTGTATCTAGTTTTATCAGGGGGAATTTTCAGAGGGATAAATTAGGCAGGAGTGATTCCTGGGGTGTGTCTGTGTGCTTGTTCTCTCCTGGGCTACAGATTCCTTGGTGTAAAGTTCTGGAGTGTTTTGTTCACGGTTTTGATAGAAATTAATATCAAGAATGGTGCGAAGTGACTTCTGAACTGAAGAAATATGATTAGGTGAGATAAAGTGGGAATTTACCCAGCTGAGGTCATTTACATCAGGGGCTGGATTTAGCACTTGTTAAGGCATAAACTTTGGTTTAGGAACCAAATTGTGTAGTTGTAATAAGAGGCTCCTTTAAATAAAACCTGGAAATGTTGATTTCTTATGGATAAATTAAGGAACTTTGCTTTTATCTCTTTTGTTTTTAGTGTTCCTTCTTTACTAATGCCACTCCCAGGTAGTAAGCCGCTCTCACCAGCTGATAAATATGCTGTGTTTAAAGGAATGGCAGCTGAGAAGCCTTCTGAGAGTGCAGCTGCTTTTGGAGGTAAAAGGACAAATACACAACCAGTATGAGCAATTTGTTGTAAAATTTCATGTATCTTCTTTCTGGCATTGATAAGATGTTAATATTTAAAAATCAGAGCAATTTATATATCTTTTGCTGTATGAATTCATAATTTCTCTGTGTAAATGTATTTCTTTTCTCCTGTTCTCTAGATGGAGGGGACAAATACAGCGCTTTCCGGGAATTAGAGCAACCAGCAGAGAGCAAATACTTGGGTAAGCACTGGGGGTTCAACATATTTTCATTATCATTTTTAGCATTTCTCTTTGAGCTGCAGAATTTCCATCTCTGCGATTCTAAAATAATGGTGATGCTGCTTCTCTAAAAAACTTGGTAGGAAGTATCTTGAAAAAACAGGGCAATATCCTATTGGAACAATGTGCTAATGGTATTTCTGGAAGACTGGCATCTCTTCTGGGTGCTCCTGAGTTTTATTTTAAAGTAATGATGTGGTTGGAATTTGTTTTAAGTAAGGAGTCATTCATTTATGAAACCCCTGTGGTGTTTTGTGAGCTTCTCATGCTCGGAACCTCGTCAGGATTAAATGCTTGCAGTAAAATGAAATAACATTTGATCTCTTTCTGTATGCGTTCTAAAATAGAGAAAGTTGCTCTATTTGCCTGCTGTCAAGGTCTGACCACTCTTAACCCTTTCACCAGCTTACATTTCTAATGGAAAAGTTTGCAATTCTTCAGTAAGTTTAGTTTGCTGTGCTGTTGCAGTTTTGATCAATGAGTGCCAATTTCAGGAATATTTTATATTGTTGCTGAGCCAAATGAATTGGTTTGGAGGGGAGGGAGAATGGAATAAAAGGTCAGGTGTAGCTGTGGTCCTTTACTACCATTATGAAGAGTATTCTTTTAAATCTTGGTTAAACTAATTTGAAGTATGACACTGTGTGGTAGCTTAAGAATTAAATGCTAGTGGTGTGTTTCTAAAATAGAAAAAAATCTATTTATTGGACACTTGTCTTAAAGTAAGCATCAATACTTTAAAATTATAAGTAGTCCAAGTATGTACATGCTGGTGAATGGGTTAAACAATGTTTTCATGTTCAAAAGAAGAAAGTTATAAAATTAGTACACCAAAATATATAATGTAAATTCAATGAAAACATTGTTACCTCATGTTGGTTTTGTCTCAGCCCTCTGGTGATCCCCCCTGAAAAAGCTGCAATATTTCAGAGGGAGGAAGGGAGGAATTGCTTCCGTAAAAAGCAAATACTGCATTGGTAAAAGTGAAATTCAAAATTACATTCACTGCTTGGCAAACACAAGGAGGATGAGGTGGGGAGAAGAACTTGCGTGGAGGCCGAATGAGGCAGTATTGATCTCCTTTTGGATCTATTTGTCATGGTGTGTTTTGATATTAACTCGGTGTAAAGGGACTTTAATATGACTTTGAGGCTATTTGAGAGAATTAAATGTTTGCTGGAGTGAAAAGTAGAATCACTGACCTTGACACTTGTGTGGTTCGTGGCAGTTGAGTTTGCAGTTCCGTGTGCATCCCGAGGCCTTTAATTTAAACAGTTAGCACAAAACTTTCTGACATTGCATGAAATAATTTGCTTGCTTGCTTGCATGGTGTGAATGTGCCGTATTTGTTGTGCAGGGTTTAACTGTTGCTTTCTCCCTGTTTCATTCCCAGGAGAAAACCTTGCAGAGTTCAAGCCCGCGGGAGCCGACGATGGTTTCACAGATTTCAAAACCGCTGACAGCATCTCCCCGTTAGAGCCACCCTCGAAAGACAAAACCTTCCCTGCACCCTTCCCTCCTGTGCCCGCTCAGCCAAAACAGCCAACACAAGCCAAGGCCCCTTTGAATCTGGCAGACTTGGAGCTCTTTTCCTCTCCTGGAGAAAACAAGCAGCCGTCCTTCCCACCTGCGTTTAACGCCTCAAAACCGGGCTCCTTTCCCCCCCCGCCCCTTCCGTCCTCCTCTGCCCAGCCAGCACCCGGCAAAACTTCAAGCTTAGCTGATGACTTTGGAGAGTTCAACCTTTTTGGGGAATTTTCTAACGGCGCATCAGCCAGTGGACAAGATGACTTTGCAGATTTTATGGCTTTCAACAACAGCGGGGGGTTTTCCGAACAAAAACCCGATGACAAATACAATGCACTCAAGCTGGAGGCCGGCCCCGGTGCTCAGGCTGGCTCCTCTGCCAGCGCAGCCAAGGGTGGGCAGAGCTCTGCCACCACTGCTACGCCCACCAAATATGACATCTTCAAGCAGCTGTCCCTGGAAGGCTCCGGAGCGGGCTTCGAGGAGGCCAAGGACAGCGCGCTCTCCTCGGTGAAGAGCGATGATGACTTTGCTGACTTTCACTCCAACAAGTTTTCTTCCAGCAGCGCCGAGAAGTCGCTGGTGGACAAAGTGGCAGCTTTCAAGCAGGCCAAAGAAGACTCTGCTTCGGTGAAATCCCTGGATCTGCCTTCCATCGGCGGCAGCAGCGTGGGCAAGGAGGACTCTGAAGACGCGCTGTCTGTTCAGTTTGACATGAAACTGGCTGATGTGGGAGGAGATCTTAAGCATGTCATGTCTGATAGCTCTTTGGATTTGCCAACAGTTAGTGGCCAGCATCCACCAGCAGCAGGTGAGGAACTGGTTAGATTGCTCTGGTAACGTAGGTGGTGCAGATTCCATGTTCTCTGTGCTCAATTACAGTATTATGCACTCGTCTTTCAGTAGTGGAAGATTCCTCAGTGTGTGTCCCCGCCAGCCACGGCCCCTCAGCAGGGCACTCTTTAGTTTTTGTCTTAGAAGACTATAAATATAAATAGCTGGAACAGTTTGAACTCCGGGCCAGTTTATTTTTGAGATTTAACATCATACTGGTACCTATTGGCACTTAAGGGACTCAAGTGGAAAATGTTCCAGTGCAAACAATGTCATTCCATTTATATCAGCAAGATGATGGCAGAGTCTCACTTTAATCTCTTGTTTTCCACAAAGCATTTGGCTTGGAGACTTCCCCTGCTCGGCGCTTCCCAAGGGTCACTAATTGGGGCTGTTAATGAGAAGCTGACTAATCACCAACACCAGTGCATTCCCCTTCCAGTGGGGTTCAGTCTGGGTAGCCAGGATTTTGCAGGACTGCAGTTTTTAGAGTATTTCACACACCTTCCAGTGTTAAATCCCTCGTGGGAATCATTGTGCCAAGGGGCTGCAAGTGCTGGTCTCATGATTGGGAGCTCTTGGACCTAAATTTAAACCATGGGACTTTCACTTTATCCTTATCAGGTTTCCACCTTCTTTAATTTCCCTTTATGACAACATTCCTGAGGGAGTGAACTGACCATCTCTGACCTGATCACATATCATAGAACAAATTTCCCAAGTGTCCTGCTTTTTCTTTTCATATATACATAGGAGATAAGCTGTAGTTAAATGTTCTGTGGCCTTCAACAACACGGGAACCATTACTGTGTTCTAGGACAAGTTTTATGCAGTCAAAGGCTTTTCTGAACAGGGGGAACATACAAACTGTAAATGTAAAAGCTCTTGCTGCAAGAATTGGTTATTTCCACATGAAATATTTCTTCCATTTTTTGCAGATATGAGTAGAGAAAAAATATACAGTACTGTAATTTTGCATTATATGATATTTTTAAGTAGGGGAGAGAATTAAGTTGGCAACTTCGACGTGGAAGATACTCTCTAACAGGGTACAAAATATCAGGAATAATTTATTAGCAAAGACATTTAATTTTCATATTACTGCTTGGGAAAACTCCAAGTTGAGTGAGCTGTCAAAACGTAGCACCTACAGTGTATTCTTGAATGTTTACTTTGGGTTTGAAAGCACTTTTTCCTAATATTTTTCTAGCCTCTTTTGGTGGTAGTTTGACTTCTGTAGCTCTTTACAGGACGTGTGCTTTTGCCACAGCAATCCGTGATGAATAATTGCCGTTTGTGGCAGGAAAGCCTCTTTTTTTTTGGTTTGTTTAAAGGGGTTAGCCCTTCATGTGCTTGTTGCTAAACTTTTGAACTCTGAAGTATTAATTAGAAGCTATTTTTATTAAACCTAAACAAGTCTGTATTCTCCTATGGTGCCAAGTTAGATGTTATTCCAAAAGGGAGAGTTTTGCTCCATTTAACTGTTTGGATTTCGTAGCAGGACGTGCTCTGGACACTCTGCTACAAACACTCCTGTGCTCATGTGTTCCTTTCTGTGTGTTTGATGCATTTCAAGCTGTGAACTGCTGATGGTCAAGTCCTTTCTTTTTTTTCAGTTTACATGAAGTTAAAAAGCAGATTTTTTTTTTTCCCCTCATCGTTTTCCTTCGATCTGTAAATCTAATGTCAGAAAGGGACAGTATCCCTTTGTCACCTCACTGCTGGGAAATGGGGAGCTGCACGTGTGCAAGCCCTGTGTCACATCTCCAGGGGAACAGCAGCAGGACAGAGGTGCTGAGAGATGATTTGACTTTGTGACGTGCCCGCACAGAGGTGTTTGTCCCTTGGCTGTGAGGTTTGACATTTAGAGCTTCCAGGTATGGGCAGGTAGGTGCTTACGCTGGGAATTAGAGAGAAATCCTTGGCTTGCTTCCCGTGCCAGGGCCTGTGGTCTCTTGAGGGATGAAAGGTTTCCAGTTTTTTCTCTCTCCAAAGGGGATACAGTCTCTTTAAACTCGGCTCTAACTCTCTGTGTGGAAGGTAGATGATACTAATGTTGCCTGATTTCTCTTGCATTTACTCCGTATAACCCTTTGAGCACTGGCTGCATGCTGTTAGTTTGAACCAGGCTGCTTCTTTTACACCAAATTTACGTTTCACTCCGAGTTGAAAGCATTTGAGTGAGCACCTGCTCCTGTTGGATGAACCTCATTTGTTCTTCCTGCCAAAGGTTGCAGCGAGAGGAGCCCTGCCCCGGGCGCCCTCAAAGGGTTATCTGCTGCACTGACACACCTGTAAAGTACCTTTTTCTTTGGCATTACTGGAGATCTCTGTATATTTTAATCAACTTCAGGTTTTTTTGCTGCTTTTTCTAATGTCTGATTTCAACTAAACATTTCCTGTGTGAATGTGCCTTTTCAGATCTGCTTTGATATCTCTCTTCTGCAAGTATTGACCTGCATGCTTTACTCTGATACCGCCCTTCTGAGCTCCTCTGTATCACTATCTTTTGTGATCTGTAAGTCCTGCTGTGTTAATAAATATTATCTTGGCATATTTTGAAAACGTGGGGATGTGTGTGATTTGTTGCAAACCAGCAATGTATCTCTTTTTTCCACAAAAATACAGAGTTTAAGGTTCTGGTATCCCCTTAAGCTGGTGGGTGCTTTTCTCTAGCAGAGCAGGGTGCGGGTGAGCTTCTTTCTCCTCTTCCAACGCTTTGACCTCACTCCCTGTGACTTTCTGAATCTTTACATATCAGCCTAAATAATATTTTTCCAAAGATTTGTGTTTGAGAGAGATGGAGTGGAGGAAATGCATGGTGGCAGGGCTGTTTCTGTGAGTTGGCACTGAAAAACTGTGTTGCTCTCTGGACTTTTATGAGTAGAAGCCCACTAAATAATATTCTGATATTTATTTAGCTAATCCAGTGTGAGTTAACCAGAACCCCAAAGTAAATTTTCCATTTGGGAAGTTCTGCTTTCTAAATATTGAAACTTGCAAACATGAATGACAGCTGCAAATTTGTGGCACGCAATTATGTCACTTCAAATTCCTCCAAATCCTGAGCCACTGACAGCTTGGGATTAGCATCAAATTAGTAGACAAGGTAAAAAGCTAAAAATAATTGAGATGTGGAATAGTTAAAGTGTTGTGGGGTTTTGGAGTTGCCACAAGAGCAAAAACCAGCCCGAGAAGCAGAATGTGTCTTTTCTTCTTTACATCGAGCTGGAGAGACTTTAAAAGGAAAAAAAAGAAAAAGGGAGAAAACCACAACACCCCTCCTTGAATCTGGAGATCAGTAGGCTGTGCCCAGCCCTGAAGGTTTTTAAACCAGAGCTTTGAACATAAAGCTGAGACCTAATTCTGCGGGGCTCGTGCTGTTTGTGTTTGTGCAGCCAGTCAACTTTGGAGGAGAGGAACGTTCATGACTGTGTTTATTACGTTTTTGTCCAGACTTGACAGTCAGATTCACTGCCTTGCCCTCATTTGGGTTAATTCTGTACACAGCAGAGCTTATCCACCCTGGTTTATCCCGGGAAGGCCTCTGACAGGGAGGGTGTGGATGTGTTTGCCATGGCCTTCCCAAGGGCCTCTGTGGGACTGAGCTCCCAGTGTCAACTCAGGGCCTTTATTTTGCTGTGAAACGTTGTTTATCGTGATCATTTCGAAATAATTATCAAATCCTGTAATTCCACAAGGTTTGGAGGCTTTTCTCTCCTATTTCCTTCATTTTTATTTATCTTACAGTCAGCATTCTCGATGGTTTCCATCTTAGCTACGGCCATTCTTTGGGGAAAGCAAATGGGAATAATTCCTTTATTGTTAACTGTTCCAGGCTTCCCCAGCTGAGAAATGGGCTTTGGATTTTTCTGGTTGTTGACAGGCATGACAGTGATAGCAGCAGTGTATGAAACTCTGTATTCTTCCAGTCTCATCTCCTTTTATCAGGTGGAGAGCCCCTGGAAGCAGTGAGCAGGTGGTGCCTGTCCCCGTGCAGGCTTTGGATTCCTGCTCAGGCTGCAGGGGATGTTCCCAGGGTAACAGCACTGATGCTGTTCTGCTGGGAACAGAGCTCCACAGCCACCACCTGTGTCACCCTAACAACCAAAACGTGACACCAGAGTTATATTTATTCATCAGAATTTAATATCCACTGAAATACAAAACCCTGAAAGTCTCCTGTGCTGGCTAAAATCCCTAAATTTATTCCAGTGTTCCTGAATTGTCTTTTTCAGTTTTCTTTAGACAGTCACTAATGCTGTCAAGGGTTTTCCTTAAATGATTAAACTGTTGACATTGAAGGCTCCAGCTTGTAATTTGCCGCCAGCCATAACTTACTCCTTGGTAGTTGAAATAAATTATTATAGTTGGCTCAAATCAGGGGTGGCAAGTTTTTCTGGAGATAACATGGGAAACAGTATTTTAACTGTATTATTTTAACTGTATATTAACTTGGCAGCCAGTGCTTTGCCTTGGCTGGCTCGTGCAGGTGCAGCTAGTCCCAGGTGATGATCAGGCAGCTTGGACTTTGGGTTCCACTTTCTTGTTTTTCATACTTCTCACTAAATTGTTTTAGGACTGCTTGAGCTGTAAACACTGACTCTGAACGCAGTGTTTCTCCTGTAATACAGTGTTCCTGGGAAAAAGTTTATTCGCTGGAGTGATCCTTCTGTAATTATCCAAAAAAAAAATCAAATGTACAGAATCGAACCATTAACTTTCACCTCAGCCCTTGCACCTCTGCAGAGGTTTTGTGTCTGCCTGAATTCACACACAGAGAATCTTGAATCTTAGTTTGTGAATACTTGAACTGTAGTTCTGCCTCCCCTGCCCTGCCCTATCGATTGCAGGTGAGTGCAGGATTCCCCCAGAGCCTGCAGCTGATCCTGAGCCAGGATTGGATCAGGAGTGCCTGACCTGCTCCTTTAGGATATGTTTGCAGCTCAAAATCCTAGCAGTTATCACAGGAATAATTCCCAACAGAATATGAGTGTGCAGATCCTCGGAGTGGGATCACCACTCTTCCCTTTCTCTCCCAGGGAGCCCTGGAACAATGGTGAGGCTCAAATCTTTGCTGGGTTTTGGAGTCAACACAAAGTGAAGGGAAAACAGAGGTTGCCGGGTAGCTGGTGGTACTTCCAGGATCCCAGGATTAATTACAGCTGGCTCACATGTCAGAGGTGGTTCTGGCTCTCTCTTTCATGCAAAGCTTTCATTTCCCTTCTTTAAACAAAAGCTTGAGAGCACAAGGTGTGGTCTGTGGTGATAAATCACCGACCCTCTCCGGGCGGGCGGCTCCTTTCACCTCCGAGCCTCCTCTCTGTGCCGGGAGCAGGTGATTTCATCTCTCTGTGTTTACCCTCTGCAAACTGCTGCTCTGCACATTCAGAATTCAAGTGGCACTTGGAAATCTTGTGTGTGTGCAGGGGGCTCAGGTCGGGATTTGGGATGCTGTCATGGGCTGAGAGGCAGCTGCAGGCAGGCCCTGGGGAGGAGCTGATGGATGACACACTGTGCCTGCCTGACCCCTGGCAGTGGCCATTAAACTCCATCGCTGTGTTGTGTGTTTGTTAGGTTTTTCATTAGCCATGTATGTGGGTCATGCCTGGGAAGCAGCCCGGAGCCTGGCCTGCTCTCCCCTTGCAGTGAGATGAATAAACCGAGGCAGAAATGGTTTGTTAGAATGGTTTAATCCTCGGGCTGCTGTGGCTGGGCTGAACGAAGAGGACAGCTGGGAAGTCAGCTTGTTCCCACCGTGGCCGTGTCAAACCCCACTGTGCCAGCCCGTTCAGCCCGTGGTGTTCAGCACCAGGATCTGAGCCCCAGTGAGGCTCAGAGAAAACATTTTGTGGTCTGGCTTTGCTGTCCCTGGAGGCACTGGACCCTGGGCACGGCGCAGCGGCCGCAGCCCTAATCCAAACTGACAATTGCTCCTGCTGGAAAACAAATGCCAAATGTAGGATAGGAGGGCTGCTTTGTTGGGGAGGGGGGGTTCATGCTCTAATGAAAGCTGCCCAGCCCCTGGCTCCGTGTGCCTTCGCTGGGGATCAGGCTCAGTCTGGAGGTGAAAGATCAGTGGGGTGGGAGCAGGCAGAGCCCCTGGGCGCTGCAGGCTCCGATCTCACACCTGCCCCTGGCAGGGAGAAGAACCTATTGGGCCATGTAATCACCAGGTGGGTATAAACGTTTGGAGCTTTCTGCAAAATAATTGGATTTTCTCTAGACTTAGCTTTCACAAACTATTTATTCAGTTAAAACATCATCTCTGCAATATCCCTGTCAGCGCTGGCACCTGGAAGTTTGACGAGTCGGCCGTGCAGCGCTGCAGGAGCCCTGATAAGCTCACACAGGATTTCTAGGCTTTTTTAGATTCTTGCAGCACATTTTTATACGTTATTTGTATCAAAGCATGAATATAAAATTAAAGTGTATTAATACTTTATCAGAGGAATGGAAAAGTCAGCCCAGTCTTCTGTGTGGTTGGATTTGATAAGATGAAATAATGCATTAAAGGTGTTTGAGTTGTAACATTTATATTTTGATTGTAGATTCTGCAGCCAGAAAACTCAACTGGTGATCTGTGCAGCCTGGACTGGCCAGAAACTGATTTTTTTTTAGTGTTTCTTCACTACCATAGTGGTATGGTGACTTTGAGCTTAAAATGTAGGACGGCATTCAGAGGTCAAGGCTTACATTCATTGAACAGAGAAATTTTTGTATTAAATGCTCAGGTATTTTCCCGATTATTTTTGTTCAAACTCCAGTCCAAGCCTCAGTGAGACAACAATTCACTGTGTTTGTTCTTGCAGTTCCTCCAGACTCTCAGCAAGTTGTTCTTAGGCGGCGTAGAGAGTTTAACGTTTGAACTTCAGCTCCTAATTGTGGGGGTTTGTTTCAGATGTGGATGACTTAAAGGGTGGCCCGTTTGGAAGCTGTCACAGTGGCTCTGCAGTCAGCAGCCTGGCGAGCTACGACTGGTCCGGCTCCGACAGGGACGACGTCCAGCAGGGCAAGAGGCTCTCCTGCTTCGCCCAGCCCTCGGGGAGCGGCTCCTCCGCGGCCACCTCTGTCCTCCAGAAGAAGGAGACCTTGTTTGGCAGCTCAGAAAACATCACCATGACAACAGTTTCCAAAGTGACAACCTTTTCCAGCGAGGATGCTTTGCAGGATGTTTCCTTCGCAGCCTTTGCGAACTTTAAAGACTCCGGGCCGGTCTCCGGCGCTCCGAGCGACGACGACATCGGAGACTTCGGGGATTTCGCCAGACCTCCCTCGGAAGCTCAGGATGCAGCAGCAGCTGACACAGCCCTGGGTGCTGATTTCCTCGCTGGAGTCTCCTCTGAGCTGCGGAGAGAGGCCACGGATGACTTCGGAGAGTTCCAAAGTGAAAAACCAAAAATCAGCAAGTTCGACTTCTTGGTGGCAACTTCCCAAGGCAAAGTGAAATCCAGTGAAGAGATGATCAAGAGTGAGCTGGCTACCTTTGACCTGTCTGTGCAAGGTAAGCCTGCCCACGGTGGAGGAACCTCATGATGCATGTGCTTATCAAAGGCTGATTTTCCTAATTGAATTATAAATTAGCTAATGGGGATTGTTCTGAAGGCTGCTGGAAATGACCTGAATCTTCTCATTGATTTCTGTGGCATTTGGAGCAGGTCTTTTTCTACAAGGAAAATATTTGTTGTGCAAAAAACCTGTAAGAATTGAGGGACTGGGGAAATCTGCAGCAGTCACTGAGTAAAGAGAAATATTTGTTCTTCTGGAGGAGCGGGACAACCCTTGCTGCCACTTCATTCATTTTAAATAGCCTGGGTCTTTAGAGTAAAGGAACAACTTTTTATAACCTGACTTTTCAGGGTCTCATAAGAGGAGCCTGAGCCTGGGGGACAGAGAAATCAGTCGCTCCTCACCTCTGCCAGCTCTGGAGCAGCCGTTCCGGGACCGCTCGAACACTCTGAGCGAGAAGCCGGCGCTGCCCGTGATCAGGGACAAGTACAAGGACCTCACTGGGGAGGTGGAGGTAAGGAACTGTGCAGCACAGCTGAGCTGGCACTGACATCAAGGGGCTTCTGTAGCCAGCTCGTTGGGGCTTTAGCTGTTTGCGTGAGGGTGTGGCTGTGAGATGGTGTCCAGGTGCAGCTGGATGTTGTGAGTGGAACCTGGAAGTTTCTTCTCTCATGTCTCTAAAGGGAAGTGGGAAAACGCTGTTGTCTGAAACACAGAATCACTTGACCTTGCAGCCTAAGCTTATGACTGGAAATTAGTTACAGTTTAAATCTAATCCCAGCTTTGGCACCGAGACCGTTTGCTTTGGGAAATGGCATCACTTTTTGGCTGCCTGGTAGTTATTTCTCCTGCTCATCCTGAGAAGAGATGGGAAAAGGACTCAGATTAAATTCTGCTAATCCCCACTGCTAGAACAGCAGACTGTAACAAATGTGTCAGGAGGAGGTGTGCGCAGTGAAACCTTTTACCCACTCCTGTACGTCCTTTCTTTTGGAACTACTTCTGACTTCCAGAAATCAAATTTTAGAGTTCAGGTGCTTAGAAAATCTTGAAAGAATGGGGGGAAATTAGGAACAGATCTGTTAAAAGTTCACACAGCTGATCTGCAAATAGTCTTTTAAAATACCTGTCTGCTGTGTGTCTGTTGTGTAGGAGAAAGGGAGGGAAATGTGTGTAGGAACAAGACTGAGCCTGTCCTTTCCTTTGCACTAGGAGAGCGAGAGGTACGCCTATGAGTGGCAGAGGTGCCTGGAGAGTGCCCTGCAGGTGAGTGTGGCACCTCCTCCTCCTCCAAATCCCTCCCTCCTCCCTGCAGGAACCGCCTCACTCCGCGTTTGAGACCAACAGGCAGAGGAAGTGTGGGAATCAGCCCTGGGAATTACAGTTTTTAAACCAAAAGCTGCCACCTCCTCAGCTAAACACCCTACACTAATCTCCCTGTCACTGGGGATTAGTTTGGCTTTTCCCTAAATATTCCAGCTCTCTGGTTTCTGGGGTGCTCCCGTGTTTGGGTGCCCAGTATTGTGCTGTTCAGGGCACTGGCACCAGTGCCTGGCTCCTCAGGGCTTCCTGAGGAACAGAATTGTTGATGTGCCATGCCCAGGGACCATTGATGTGCTGCTGTCAGACATTTCACAGCCAGATCAGTGCTCCTTAACATTTCTTCTTTCCTTTGGAGTATTAGAGAGCCCAAACTGTGAATGCTCTTATTAAACTAGATAGCAAGGCATGCATGCTCTTAAAACTCTTATTTTGGTAATGAGAACATTGGGGGGAATACATTAAGGTTTTAAATGTTCATACTTGCCCCTGATCTACTTAAACAGGAGTATATAAAAATGTGATGGGAGTGTTGCAGTCATTTCTTGTTTAATTTGCCTCCTTTTTTGAATAACAGTTTCTGCTGGGGGCAGTGTTGTTTGTAATGATTATTTAAAGATAGAAACCCCATCATTTTATGAAATTCATTTCCACCAGGTCATAAAGAAAGCAAACGACACCTTAAATGGAATAAGCAGTTCATCTGTTTGCACTGAAGTTATCCAGTCTGCTCAAGGCATGGAATATTTACTGGGTATGTTTTAATTTTCCACGTGTTTTACACTGAGAGTTCTTCTCTAAAAATCAGGAATACAGAATCACTCCTCCCCAAATGGCATTACTTTTTATCTTAATCTTTGCCTGCACCTAAATAATGAAAAACTCTTGTGCCAAACAAATGTAACTCCAGCTTTGAACTAACCCTCCATGGCCACCCCTCCTGTGCCACGTCTGGTTTTCCATGTCTGAGTTCAAGGCTCGGGATCCAGTGAATTCTGTGCAATCCTCCCCTGTTTTACATCCACAGGGGTTGTTGAAGTCTACAGAGTAACAAAGAGGGTGGAGCTGGGCATCAAAGCAACTGCTGTTTGCAGCGAGAAGCTCCAGCAGCTGCTGAAGGATATTGATAAAGTGTGGAACAACCTGATCAGCTTCATGTCCCTGGCTGCTTTAACGGTAAGACCCAAAGAAGCTGCCTGGTTACTAAAACAAATGTCATAATTATATTTAAAGAGACTTTGCAGGGTGTCCTGACTTGACAGTTTGTGTTTCTTCTCTTGGAAAATGGAAATGAACTTACTTGTGAAATCCAGTTTAAAACCCTCTAAGAAAACTGTTATTTATGCACAAACACAGTGGTGTCTTGCTGAGTACCTTAATGCTGTAGGTGATATCCTGGGTGTCTGTGGACATCTCCAGTAAGGCAAATTTAATAAAATCCAAATAAGCCATTTTACAAAGCCAGAATGACATGGACATGTCTTGTTTTTTAATATCCCTGCAATTGGTTTTAATGCTCACAATTCCAAATCACACGGTGCAGCAACACAGGAACAACTGAACTGTTCTCCCTCCTCTCTGCATTTGGAAATGCCCGAGTTTGTTTTGGTTCCTGCCACAGACTAAACAGCTTTTCCTGCTCTGGACTGCCAGGAAAAGCTCCACTGCTCCCAGACAGCCTGGTAGGAGCTGGAGAGCTTTGGACACAGCTGGGTGAGGGGTTCAGGCAGGGATGGTCTGAGGGGTGGCCCTTCAGAGCAGGAATATCCCATGGGAAGGGTCTGCAGAGGAGCTGGGGAGAAGAGGGGCACACAGAGGTGCAGAACACACACAAATAGAAGGCAGGAAAATCACCCTGCCATTAAATACACTGTGGGGTTTGTGTGTTTGTGTTGCAGGAGACACAATGTGCAAAATTACTTCCTTTAACCATGGAAAAATGCCTATTTTTAGGGAATCACCCATCTGTGTGTTCTTTATACTGACTTAGGCAGTGGCTCCCTTTAACTCAGTGCATATCCAAGGAGCCTTCAGCTCTCAGGATCAGCACATCACACCAAGCATCACTGAGCAGATCATTACCATGGGGAGGTTTCCACTGAGCATTTTAATTTGTGGCTTCCTCCTTGCACTGCAGCTGTGGCCACAAAAGGTTTTTCCTTCCCAATAAACTCAGTTATAAATAAGGCCTGGAATTCTTCGTTTCTGCTAGAAATGCCCATCTCCAGCTCACTGGCATTCCCTGCAAGGCAGGTATTATAAATGATCAGCCCCTTTTTACACAGCTTTTGCACATTTTAAAGCTGCCCAGGTATTTTGGTGATGTCCTGTGATGCACAGAGCCTGACATCCTGGGAATTTATATCCTCAGTATTTTATTGCTTGGCAGAGGAAGTTGATAGAGCTGGATTCACCTGTTTGAACTCTGGCATTGTTGATAGCAACAATCCCAAGAGCTCTCAGGATCTTTTCCTAATTTAAACAGGTGGATTAAAATACAGTTCCTGAAGTGCTTTTCCTTGGAAGATTACAGGGATTACCTGAAAGTCCAAAGCTTGGCCACGTGTTCTCCAAGCCACAGCAGCTCCTGGCTCATAGCTCCAGCTAGATTTTAAGCACATTAGGAGCTGCAAACAGTGACTTCTCACATGCACGCACAGTCCAGCTGAACTTATTAAAAACCAGGCACTCATGACTCCTGTAATTCTCCAAATCAGCCCTTTTCTTGCTTCTCTTCCCCACGGGATTCACTGGAAGGGGTGGAACCCACACCTCTGGTGTTACAGTCACGGATCCTAAATGATGCAGAAGTGCCAATTAACTGCAGAGCTGTATTCCAGCTCCCAGGCATGTGCTTGGAAAGGTTAATTTTATCTTTTAAAGGATTTTGTTACAAGGTAATTTTATGCACAGCCTTGTGGTTTTTCACAGCAAATTGCAGGATGACCTTCTCATTTGCTTCACTCATGCATTTGGTAAACAAATATTAGAATGCCTTTATTAATTTGATTGATCTACTTAGAGATTAAAGGGTGTGTTTTTTTTCAGGATTCCAATTATTCTCCAGCCATTCAGCGGGCAGCGTGAGCAGCATGCCCAGAGTGTGGATTAAGACACACATGGCCTGGGATCACACCCTTTTTTAAGCTTCTTGCATTTCCAGTCATTACTTTGCATTACTATTTTCATGCAAAATTTGAACAGTTTTATATCCCCCTTATGCAATATTTTAATTGATCATTTATCCTGTGGCTGAAATGTGAGGTTAAGTGCTGGAAAAGCGACCACATTAATTTATTATTTACAGGCTTATTCTCTCACCCTTTGCCTCTCTTTAACCTGAGCTTGTGTATGGCTGAATTCCATGGTTTGGTTAACCTTAATATCCCATTTTGTACTGCTCTGCCATATTGTAGGTCCAAAAAACCCCACAAGAGAATACCAGCTGCCCTTTTTGCTGAGGCAGTACCAGGGAGTCCAGGACAATGAATCCTGCTGCAGCCACCTCTCAGGGCTGGCTGGGAGAGCTCCCTGCCCACAGCTGCACAAACACCTGCAGAGCCTCTGTTTGCCTTCCCCAGCTCCCAGTGCCCCTTCCCCTTCGGATGTGGGAATGTGCAACTCAAGAACTCCTTCCTTTGTAGTCGAGGCCTTTTTTAAGACTTTGAGTGTTATAAATTAGATGGCAAATCCATCCCAGCAGCTTTGATGGTTGTCACCCCTGCCATGCCTGTGGGACACGCTGGCTCTAGGTGCTCAGTCATTTTTATCCTGATGTCTGAAACTTTCTCAGGTACTGAAAATGCCTAAATGTTACTGTCTCCTTTCTTCAGCCAGATGAAAACTCCCTGGATTTCTCTTCTTGTATGCTGCGCCCAGGGATTAAAAATGCCCAGGATCTTGCCTGTGGAGTGTGTCTGCTAAACGTGGATTCCAGAAGCAAAGTAAGTGTAGTGCTTAAACTCCCTTTGAGTTTACAGTTTGGACTTCCAAATAGAATCCCAGACTGGTTTGGGTTGGAAGGGACCTTAGAGCTCGTCCAGTGCCACCCCTGCCATGGGCAGGGACACCTTGCAATGTCCCAGGGTGTCCAGCCTGGCCGTGGACACTGCCAGAGATGGGTGTACTGAAAACATTTGCATGGTTAAAACTTGTAAACTCTGACCTGTAGATGGGTCTCAATAAAATCCTATAATCAAATATCCAGTGTTCCTTGGGCTTTGGTGTGACACCGCTGTGGAGAAAGGGTTGAGTTTAATTGTTCATAATGGGGAAGAAACTGAGATACTAAGATTTTTTAAAGTATACATATTTTTTTAACAAATGAAAATCTTTTAATGACTTTTCCCCATGAAATGGCTCGCCGGAGGGGACTGTTGCCATTAGCAGAGCTGGGAGGGACTCCCAGGACATGTGCAGAGTTGTGCCAGCCAGTTAAAAATAGAGGCACTTTTCCTGACTTTTTGGTTTCAACGTTATTTCAGAAAGAAGAGAAACCTGTGGAAGAGCTTCCCAAAAAAGTATGAACCTGTAAAAAACATTCTTTCTGGACTCATTCTTCTTGAGTGTGGAAGGCTGAGCTTCTAATGGGCTCTCAGCTGTCATTCTCAATTGTACCAATCATTAATCCTCTTCTCCAGTCATGTTTTGTGGCCGTTAACTCTTGATCTGATCAACTAACATGCTCCAGAGCCTCCCCCTGTCTGTCTGCATGCCTGTGCCTTGTGCCCAGCTCTCTGGTTTTGTGCACCTTCTGTTGTGTGACAGAAAATCCCCAAGTTCCTGAATCTGTGCTGCCTGTGTGTCTGTGGCAGGAGAGGGGGGATTTCAGGGGCTTTGTGCTAGAAATATTGACTTTTGGCTTTGTGTAGCAGGCAGTGGCATTTTTAGAAATCTCTGCAGGAAATCCAGGGTGTGGAGAGCAGGGCTGGGATATTTTTTTAAATAGGGAGCTGTGAGGCATTGGAAAGTATCTCCTAGCAACAAACACCGAGGTGGTTTCAGCCTGTTCATGGCTTCACACGCTCAGAGGCTCCTATTGTAAAGCAGCTTCAATTAACAGGAGGAAGTAGATCAAATTCAACCTGAAATAACACTAATAGCAAGAATTGCACCTGCCTAAGCCACAGCCAGGCTGGAGCCAGGGAAGTAAGTGCAGGAGCTGTCTGCTGGCAAGCAGGACAGGCTTTTCCCTCGGTGGGGAGATGGAACAGAACTGAAGACGCAGGAAATAAGGTGAGTTAGCTGCCAGGGGTCAGGGCAGGGCTCCCTTCCTGCAGGTGTAGGGTGGCTCAGGTGTGATGGCTGAAGGTTTTGTCCACATGCAATCAGATAGAGCTGATGGGGTGGAGTGCTCTAGGGAGGGTCCTGTGCTGTTTTCCACTCTAGGTTTAGAGCCTGGGGTGGGTCAGACTGTCACACTTGTTTCAATTCTTCTTGCAGGCCTTTAATTCCGAGACAGATAACTTCAAGCTGGCGTACGGAGGGCACCAGTACCACGCCAGCTGTGCAAACTTCTGGATCAACTGCGTGGAGCCCAAACCTCCAGGTCTCATCCTGCCAGACCTGCTCTGAGAGCAGCTGCACTGCAGGTGGAGCTTTGGGTCTAATCATGCAGGACTTGGGGTAACTGCTGTGGTGGAGAGGCTGGAGCTGGGGTCGGGGTTTGAAATGTTTGGGGTTGATTTTTGGACCAAAAATCAACATATTAAAGCCACTGTTACAGACGGTGAAGAATTCACTTGTAATGGCCAAGGTTTCAGAAATAACTGGAAAATATGTAGTATGGCAAAAAAAAAAAAGTGGCATTCCAGTCTTTCTGCAGATGAAAATGTTATCCTGTGTACAAGCAGCCTGGTAACCATGTGCATAAAACCTGGGAGAGGCCAGCATGGAGCTTCCCAGAGAACCTGGAGTGCTGGGCTGATTTGCATAGAAACAACCACTTAAATACTTGAAGTCTGTATTTGCAAGCAAATCTCTTCTTTAGCGTTTTTGGGACACGGACCTTGATGTTCTTTAGGTATTTGCTGCTGTGATATCACAGCACATGAGTCACAGCAGCATCCGAGGCAGAATGAATTATTGACTCGGGAGGAGAAGCTGCTGGGTGTTTGTACTTGCACTGCTCTGTGCTGGGAGTTGTGCTGGATGCAGAACTGGTTAGTGCTGGGAGGTGAGGACTGGAAAACTGTTGTAATTTTCCCTGTGCTGTCTGGATTCTGTAGGACAGGCAGCCAGAGTTCAACACTCGCCGTCTTTGTTGTAAATACAGATAAACTTCCCTGGGTTTGTCCTGAGCTCCAGGTAGGATTTTGTCTCTCCTGACCTTTTGGGAGCTGTGTGGCTGCAGCATTGCTGAAAGCTGGACTCTGCTGATGCAGCACATCTGCTGCTGTGCAGATACTTTACCTTTTTTGGCTGTGGAGATGCTGCTCCTGATGGGATGGGGTTGTTGTGTGTGACTCTGGTGCTACCTGCAGTAACGTGTTCCATGACTCAGAGCTGGCAGCACTGAGGTGGCCCCTGGCTCCTGCAGCAGGGAATGGGATTTACCACCCAAAGGGATTTAACCCTGGAATTTGGTGGTCTCAGCAAACTGGTGGTTGAAGCAGGCGTTGTGTCCCTGCTGGTCTGTGGCTTTTGTAGGTGCCTCTCTGGACAGGTTCGTGTAACAGACTCTCACTAAATGTTACCTGTTCATCTGAAGTACCTGGTTCCTCCTTCAGATCCAATATCCAGAGGACAGTGCAGTCAATGGAGTGCTGGTTACAGGATTTTAAACCTGTGGGAGCTTCATGGTGTTACAAGAGACATCCCACAATCCTGTCTAGGTCTGCAGCGAATGAAGTGGGGTGTGAATCCATGGGGTGCAACTTTCTCCTTAATTCTTTGGCTTAGTCTCTCAGATTTGTCCCTTTTCTCCAAGTTAATCCTGCCCCCATTACAAGTCCCTGACTCTGACCTGTGGTTATTTGCTGAAACAGAAATTACAATGAGGAAAACGATGCTTTGTATTTAAAAAACAAACAGGCTTAGTTATACGAAACTATTAATTAGCCCAAATGAAAGAATCTTGGCTCAGAGGTGTCTGGCTCCTTCCTTACACCAATTACAATAAATCTCCTTGCTGCCTCAAATTAGCTCATTCATGAAATAAAGCACCGTGTGCCTCCAGCTCTGGCTGATCCAGAGGCAGATTTCCCATGCTGTGCTTCCCACATCCTGCCCAGGAATTATCAAAAAACCAGGGAAGCCACTCACTGATTCTCTCCCTTTCTTTCATTAGGTGGGAAAGAGCTCCAGCACCACAGCTTGTGCCCACAGCCCTTGTTTTCCAGCACAGTCGGGGCTGCTGTGCCCTTTCCCAGTGTTCCCACAGGAGTTTGGGGACAGGGGGCCACTGACAGTGGCTGGGAGAGGCTGGTGCTCCGGGAATGCTGTACTGGGAAAAGGGAGTTTATTGTCAGCCTGGCTTCCCACCACAGCTCCCCAACACTTCACTAGAGAGGAATTTTTTTTCCCTAATTAAAAGAAAACGCCACAAATACGAGGCCACAGTGTGAAATTTAAAGCACCAGCTGTAGTCTCACAGCAGCATCTTCCAGTGCTGGTTTTCCTGTCCCTGTCACCAGGTCAGCCCCTCTCTGAGCTGCACCCACCGTGTCTTTTGGCCCGTAAAAATAAGGAATGGACAGTTACAATTCCAATTGCAGCAGAGCTCACTGGAGGGTGACAGTGCTGCTCTCCTGCTCCCACAGAAGGGAGAGCAGCAGGCACCGTCCCTGCCTTTGTGGGGAGCAGGAAGCGTTCTGCCATGGGAACACAGGGAACGTTTGCTGGGAGATCCCCTCGATAAAGGCATTGCACAAGCAGGATCAGCTCGCAGATCCCAGTCATTCCAATGACTCACTGGAGCATTCAGCATCCTCTCGGATGTTGTTGCCAGACAAAGCCCAGTGTCCTTCCAAGCTGTCTCCAAGGTGACAGGATTGTCACAGCCCACCTTCCCCCTGCTGCCTCTGCTGCAGGCCCCCAGACACGGTGCCTGCCCTTTGCTTGTGTCCACTTTCAGACCTGTAACTCCTTTTCCTGCATGGATTCTCTCATTGAAAAAGAAAAATAAGATTTTATTGGTTTTTTTAATCTATGTGGGGCTGCCTTGGCGTGACCTGTGGAAAGTGGGGGTTCTGTCTCTTCGTGTGTATTTGGAGTTGTAAGGAATTATTTGCTCGATTATTTAATGTATTTATGGCTTAACCCCGTTGTGTTCCTGGTGCTTCCGTGCCGTGGCCGTGAGTGGCTTTTCCCTGGCACTGGGGGCTGCTCCAGCCTCCTCCCTGCCCCTCCCTCTGCGCCTCGAGTCCTGCAGCCCCTCCGAGGTCACCTGGGAATGGTCACCTCCTGCACTGACCATTCATTCCAAGGACTTTTCCTCCCTGGCAGCAGCTTCTCCTCGCTGGGTTTGGTCGGAGCAGCTCCTTCCCTGGAATCCATGCAGGGTGTGGAGTGAGGGTGAAGTTCAGCCCCAGGTTGAGCAGGAGCTGCCAGAAACCCACAGGATGCTCCGAGTCCCGTCAGCCACACTGGGAATCACAAACTTGAAACAAAACCTGCCTTTCCAATAAAAGCTGCTATTGTACAAACTGCTGCTTTGGATTTATTTTTAATTCTGTACCTGTATTTAATTCCAGTTCTCAATGTTAAAATAGGAATGTCATAATTTTATGAGGAAGAGTGATCAGAAAACTTCTCTTTCTATTGTGATTCTTCTCCTGTCCTCTGGGCAAATGTTATTTTTCTTCCAGAAGTGGTTTTGTGATTATTAGTTGGAGCTGTTTGGGTTTGTGTTGTGCTGGAGTTGCTGCTGATATTTTAAATCCGATGAGAATAAGTGTTATTAATTGACTTTAGAACCTTGTTTACTCCCTTAATTCCTGCAATGATTTATAAATCCTGTGTTGAGATTCAAACCTGCTGTTCAATAAAAAGCTCGTTTCGTATCTGACCAGGCTGGGAAGCTGAAATATTTATATCATAATGTAAGTGAAACCTGCTTTGTGGCTCGGATAGGGAAGGTGTCTCAGCAAATATTGAAAGATATAAAATACTTTTCAGACAATTAAGATACCATTTGGAAAAGCCCGTGGAGAGCAGGAAAAGGGGTGTTCCCCTCAAAGCCAATGGGTGTGCTTCCAGTTTTCATATGAAAAATGCTGTTAAAACCTACTTTGCCCATTTTTAGGTAAAGTTTAATTTTGTGAGATTTCAGTTTTTAGCATTTTTTTCCCCTTTAAAATGTCACATGTTGGAACATCTCCAGACCAATGATTAATCTTGATTTTCACTCCCTAGCTCCTCACTTTACCATTTCCCTGGCTCAAGTTTAACTCCTGGTAAATTAGGGAGATGAGTCTCCTGTGTCGGCCTGCTGCTGGAACTGGGATGCAGCCATGGAACCTGAGCTGGGAGCAGCTGATGGCAAACCTCACCTCTATTTCAGTGGGGCAAAACTCGTCTGGAAAAACAGGAGAAAACTTCCTTCAGCCAGAGTTGTTTAAAGGCACTGCTGGGCCTTGGGCTGCTGCCGGAGCTCCATTAGCGCCGTTTGGAACAGGAAACCAACACGTGTTCTGGTTTAATCTTTATTGATTTTTTTTTTTACAAGTATAGAATCTCATTTAAATCAGACAGCGATCGCAGCAATCAGCCTGCTCCTCCTCCAGAGGCAACAGAAACGCTGGTGCCTCCTCCGGAGCGGGGCTCCAGTCACACTCCAAGGACCCAGTCCCTGCCCCTGGCCAGGAGCCACGGGAGGGATTCTCCCAGGGAAGGGCTGGGGCTGGAATCGCTGCCGGCACCCTCCGAGCGAGGCCAGGCCTCTGTCACCCACCCCGTCTGAGGGGACAGAGGGAGCAATCCTGGAATGCAGCATAACCGTGAGGACGGAATGGAGGGAGGCAGGAATGGGCTAAGGCAGGGCACCACCGGGCTGGGAGCTGAGGAATCGAGGTTCACCCGCTCCCAGCGGGCTGGCTGCTGGAATGTTGGCACACGCAGCCCAGCCCCGGGCAGGGGCCACGCACGGGTTCCTGAGCGTCTCTTTGGCTGCCCAGCGGCTTCAACCCTCTCGCTTCTGTCTTGAGCCACATCTGGACAAGATCTGTCAACCTTCCACCTACAAAACACACCAGCATTTTCCAGTAGTTGAAGTGTATTCCAGGACTATTGCCCTGGCATGGAATGAGTGAAAAAGGATCTTGTATTTATTTGATTTGAATTACTCAAATTTTATTTTACTTGTGGCCGGTGTGGACTGATTCACTCTTTTTTTTTCGGTTTTTTTTTTTCCCTTTTTTTTTTCCTAACTTTGAATACGATTAAGAGCTGACTAAGATCTCAAACACTATATACTGAGAGTCACTACGGCTGTTAAAGAAAACACCAGCACTAGCACCACAGCCCCTGTATTCCTGCCTCCCTGGTGCTTGGAAAACCTGCTGCCGTGGAGCAGGGCCTCGCTAGTGCTGCTCCTGAGCCACTACAGGGTTTTGCAAGGAAGCAAACAAGCTCTAACAAAATATCCAGGCTGCTACCGCGTCACGAAGCACACTTGGGTCATCAACTCTGCCCAATGCCTCTCAGGCCTTTCCTCGGAGGATGCTAATAAACTGACTAGAAAAAGAAAAAAGACGGAGGCTTTATGGAAGGAATAAACTTATAATGAGACCTGGTTTTGCTAAATCAGAGATGCAGATGGGAAATCCCCATAGAGAAAAATGCTTTGAAGGGAATCGTTGGCCTTGCAGGTTAGTGAGGTGAGAATTGAGGTTCTGCTGTATGGTAAAGAACCAAAGTTGGCTGTAGAAGGAGAAGGGAATGTCTCCAGTCCGGTCGACTCGGAACAGCGCATCCCTTCTGTTGTGCTTCCCGTCTGCAGTCCCATTAAATTCCCCAGTAAGGCATCAGGGGTCTCCTCTCTCTCTCGTAAATGTCTGGGATGATGCCATAGGGTGTCTGTACCATTTTAACCGTGGTCTTCCCAAAGAGCTTCCTCTCGTAGTCTATCAGCTGCCTCCAGAAGCCCACGTTGGGCCGGATCACGGGGCGCCGCGACTTGACCCAGTTGTAGGCCTCGACCAGGGAGACCTTGTGGTACTTCATGAGGAAGGCGATGCAGAGCGTGGCCGACCTGCTGACGCCGGCGGCGCAGTGCACCAGCGCGGCGCCGTGCTTCCGCGCCACGCTGTGGATCTTGTCGGCCACGCTGTCGAAGTACAGGGAGATGGGGGCGGTGGGCATGTCAGCCAAAGGCACTTTCACGTACTCAAACTGGGGCCAGTTGAAGTTGGGGATCTCGATGGTGGCGTTGATGATGCAGGTGATGCCCCGCGACAGCAGCAGGTGCCGGTTGGAGGCGACGCTGCCCCGGCTCAGGTACAGCGAGGGGGTGATCTGGGCGATGCCCCCCAGGGCGCCTTCGGAGAGCATTCGTGGAGCCATCAGAGTTCTCGGCAGGGAGTTGTGGC
The DNA here is from genome assembly GCA_013397055.1 of Pachycephala philippinensis. Lineage (NCBI taxonomy): Eukaryota > Metazoa > Chordata > Aves > Passeriformes > Pachycephala > Pachycephala philippinensis. The sequence goes on from VWZT01002837.1 coordinate 65,020, forward strand.
TTCTGGAGGTCATGGAGGATCTTGGCACTCACGCTTCCATTATGGGAAGAGAGCCAACGGGATCTTCAGCCAAGGGAGGGATTGTCTGGGCTGGTGGTGGCAGGACAGCGAGAGCTCCCACTGCTTAGTCACTGCAAAACACAAGTGAGGCCACGTGAGCGGGGAGCTGTCCCTGACCTGTGTCCGTGCGAGGGAACAGGAAACCCCAGCTCGCCCTGCTGTGGCCTGGCAAAGCTCCGTGGGGAATGTGGGGCTGGTTTCACAGTGCTCATTACCACTGTCTCCCAGGCACTGCCTGGACAGATAATAACAAAAAAAACCTTCCAGCCTAATTAGCTCCAATTACTCGCCAAGGGTTTACCTGTGGGCCTGGACAGCATCTCACCCGGATCAGCACGTGGAAAATGAGCTACACCTCTTCCATGCTCAAACACAGCAGCTTCACAGCTGGCCAGAGTTCAAAGGGATGGTGAGGAACAGCAGATGCCAGCAATTTCCAGCACGCTGCCCTCTCCCCAGTGCCACCCTTCTCCTTTTTTAGGTGTAGGAAAGGCCCCGCCAAAGCACATAAACAGAGGAAAGTCGCTCATTAGGAAAGGCGGTGAGTCACGTCCATCCCCATCAGTCATCGGCTCTCAGGGAGGCAGGGGAAGTGTGGAAAGAGTGACCTGGTTATGTCAGAAGCTGAGAGTAAAACCCAAGCAGAGGCTGGGACAGGGGAGGCTCTTGTGCTGCTTTAATGCCTGACTAATGCTTGGGAGAGAGACACACACTGCAGAGGCCTGGGATCACCCACGTGAGGCACACAGCCCCGGAGGGTCCTTGCTCTGATTCCCCCTGCTCTTCCCTGCTGGCAGCTCCCTGAGCAGCTCCTGAAGCTGCGGACCCAAAGCTGCAAAAGTTCCTGCCCCAACAAGGTTTTTGCTGCAGCTGCGAGCACCCAGCTTCCCCCCACCAGTCACCCAGCTGGAGCAGCAAGGAAAGGTGTGTTGTTTTCAAAGGAATAAAGTTCTTTGAGCAGGGGAAATCCCTGCTGTCAAACAGCTCTCACTGACAGTGCAAAGGATTCGGGCACTTACGCTTGGTAACAAAGTCCTGCTCTAAACCAGGGAGCGGCACCCGGGTGCTCTGGGCTGCTGAGGCTGGGATGGCTCATAGAGTGTGTCCAACGCTGAGCTGGGGAGAGAAAAGAGCATGGATTTTACTGGGATCTGCTCTGGACTCTATTTAGGTGGAAGGGAGGACCACAGCTTCCCCAGGGAGACACTGAGGACTCAGGGTGGCACTTGCTGCTGACACCGTAATGTCACCAATTCCTGCCAACACGGCACTCAAAATCACGGTAAGCCCAGAGAAATCTGAGGCTGGCACAGAAGTCATGGCTCAAAAAAATTTAAGTCATTTAAGTAATTAATTTTCTCTAATGTCTCCTTTAGCATCTGCCCAGGCCCAGACAGCTGGGGCACATCTGCGCCCTTCTGACAGTGCCCAAAGCCACCCACTGGGGACCCCCTGTTCCTGTGAAAGGAAGGGGCAGAGCTGATGCCAGAGCCACAGCATCCTGCTCCCAAGAAGCCGAGGATGGGGCCAGCATCCCCTTCTTTTCCCACAAGTCCCCAGAGTGGAGGAGAATCACCTGGGAAACGCTGCTGGACTCCGGCAGAGCGAGAGCAGCGCCTGCCCCAAAGCAGCTCTGAGCAAGGCAGGCCCTCCAGCTGTTCCCGGGGACCCGGGACGCTCCTGAGGCGGTTTGGGAAGGGCTCTGCTGCTTTCCATAAAGTGGTTCCTGTTTGCAGGCAGGAACCCATCCGGGGATTTGCATGCGACAGGCTGGGCTGGCTCTGCCAACTCTGGGGCCGCCGTGCTGGCGGCAAACGCCCGCTCATCTCGTCTCATCCCATTCCACCTCTGCCATGGGACACCTTCCACTGTCCCAGGCTGCTCCAAGCCCTGTCCAGCCTGGCCTAGGACACTTCCAGGGGCAGCCACAGCTGCTCCGTACAACCTGTTAGACCCCAGTCAACCTGTTAGACTCCGTACAACCCCCCAGACATCCGCGGGGTTCGGAATGGGGCAGCACAGCTTCCACCCCACCCAGAGCAGCTCTCAGCCACAAGGACTGAGTGTTTTGGAGAGAAGCTCCTTATTTAAGCGAGAGCTAAGGCTGCTGTGCCCGCAGCCCACGTGCCTGAGGGCTGACGATGCCCAGGCGCTGGGGGACAGCCACCGAGGCACGGGGCGGGTGCCAGCGTCCCCTCCCGTGTTCTCGCAGCGGGAGCTGGCTGGGATGCCACCGACTGCGCCGTGCTGTCTCAGGCATGTGACAGAGGCACGCTGCTGCCCACACACACCAGGCTGAGCAGCTGCTGGCTGCGGGGAGCTGGGCATGGAAGGGGCCTCGTCTGCCTGGGCTGGCAGCGGCTCCTGCCGGGTGCGGCGCCTTCGGCTGAGATCGGGAGCTCCCGCAGCGTTCATCTGTCCCCCGGGTGCACCCCTGCATCCCTCCTGCCCGGCCCCAGCCTGGCCCCAAGTCCCCCGTTTTGCTCCCGTGAAACTCCCTCTGCCTTTCCCAGCACACCCGCGCTATCCCACCGCATCCCGCTGTAATCCAACACTGTTGCTCTTCACGCAGCCCATCCCCGTCATTGTGCTGGGGCAGAGAAAGAGAAAAGGAATGAAAAGCCTCTTCCCAGCCGTTGTTGAGCACAGAAAAAAAGCAGCAGATCGCTGAAGATGGAACAAAGCACGCACAGAGCCCGGCGCGGCTGTGCCTGGGAAGGCCGGTGGCACAGGAGGCTCCTGGCAGGGCACAGGGAGAGGCACCGTCCTCCTCCTCCAGCCTGGGCACTGCCAGGGGATCACAGGGCACCCCAGGGTGCACCACCTCATGCGAAATAAAAACCCCACCTCCTCTCCCATTTCTCCTTGGTAGGGGTTTGTGAGTGCTGGCGCAGGCTGGGGGGTCACTCCAGCCCAGAGCCAGTGTCCCGGGGTGCTGGAGCCTGTCCCGACTGTCCTGCCGGGGGCTGGATCCAGAACCGTCCCTAAAGCAGCACTCAAAGTGCCTTCCAAAGGAGCTGGAATGTCACTGGGGTTTCCAGCAAAGGGCTGACATTCCCAGAGGGTGCAGATGGTCCTTTGGGAGAAGACTGGTTGGTAGCAACCAGGTGTTCCTGCCATCACATCCTCCTTTTTCTGAGCTGACTCCAGTTAATGAATTAATTACTCTTGCAGCAGCCCTGGCCCACAGTAAAGCCCCTTCCAGGCTGTGCCTTGGTCTTGCCCATGCGCAGAGCCCAGCCAGTGTCCCGTGGGGAGGGCTGGGACAGGGGGTGGCAGGGGGTCCCTAGGNTCCTCTGCATAATCAGGGGTGGGGGAAGCCAGTGGGTAATTACAGCCTGGAGAACACTCTGCTCTTCAAAGCCTCCAGGTCCTTTCCCAGTGCTCCTGGCCAGCACCATCCTCAGGTTTATGGCGAGGGGACACTTCTCCAGCAGCCATCCACCTGGATCTCACCCTGCACCCAGCGGCTCTCCGCAGCTCCACGGCTCCTCGGCTCCTTCTGCTGCACCTCAAGGCCGAGCTTCGTGCTTCACCTGTCTCAGGAGGAGGGGCAGGTGCTTAGCCCGGGGTAGCTGCTCCCATGGAAGGCTGGTTGTGTCCCACCTGGGCTGGATCTCCTGGCCTCAGAGCAGCTCCTCTCCAGGTAAGAGGGTTTCCAAAGCAGTGCAGCAATCCCGACGCCGTGGTTGGTGTTTTGGTGGTGCAGCCCCCTGGAAAAGTTGCTGCCGGCAATGCTCCTGGCTCTGCTCTTCCAAATCTTGCAACAGCTGGAGTTTGTTTCTCTTGCTTTCATTCCTGGGAACGCAGTCCTGTTAACAAAGGCTGAAATTCCCATGGGAAAGCACTGCTGGTTCCTGGACCTCCTGAGAAAGGCTTGAAAACATCTCTGGAAGCTCCAATGACAGAGGCAAACAGGGTGAGTTTGTGAGTTAAATACTGTGATCTCCAGGACAGGAGGGAGAACTGGTTGAGCTCTAGACAATGAGTTGGCAAGTCTGAGCTTCTGCCTTCTTATTCTGGTGCTGCTGGGTGGTTTGCTCTGATTTTCAAGGGGTTTTTTTTCCTAAGTTTTTTTTAAACACAGCTCCTCTGTCTTGAGAGCAGAGGCTGAGGCTTGTCCCTGAGGGACTTGAGTTGAGTTTCTGTCGGGTTGTGTGGCAGTAACTCAACCATGGAGCTGGCACCTGGACAGGTGAGAGCTCCCCCAGGCCCCTCTCCCTCTGGACCGTGGGTTTAGTGCAGGGTGGGCCCTGCTCTGCTGATGGAGCAGAGGCACTGAAGCCCCTGGTTTAATTCCCAGACCATCATCTGGGATTCGAGGCAGGCTTGTGGGCTGGGTGTGCAAAATGTCAGTACTGAGGCAAGGCTTCTCCCCCCTCCCAGGAGAGGAAAAGTTATTCATTTTGGAGATGACAAATGCTCTCTAATCCTGCAGTAAAGAGAAGAGTCAATATCGCAGGCGCTGAATGAACGAGCCTGCTCAGGGCTCTTCCCAGCCAGGCTGAACAGCAAATTGCTTCAGAAATGGTCCTGGAGAGTGGCATTTCAAATAAATTTCAGCAGAGAGCACAAACTGCAGCCATTCTCAGGTCAGGGCTTGCTTGTGCCGAGTCCAAGGGAGTCTGAAGCGGAGCCAGGAGGGGAGAGGACATGTGGGAGCTGCCGGCTCCTCTCTCCTCTTCCCGGCCCTCCCGCAGCCCTTTGCTCTACAGGGGCTCTGCTCTCCTGCCTCTGCTTGTGCTCCTGAGGCCATTACAGGCTCCTCTCGCGTGGGTCAGAGCCATCGGCACATCCTCACGCTGGAAAGGTCGAGTGGTTCGGGTTTGGAATGGGAAAGCAGGAAGGGGAGCAGGCGGGGCCGGCGGGGCGATCTGGGCTGAGACAGAGGATGCTGCGACCAACCCCTGACTGATTCTGCTGGCAGCCTGTGCTGGCCTCTCCGAGCAGGATGGGAGCTGTCAGATGTTAAATCAAGATAATAATCTGTCTGCCCGGAGCTCCGAGCAGGCCTGGCTGCTTGTGCAGCTCCCAGCACAGCCGGGTCCCCACGCTTGCCAGAACACACCAGTAACTTCCCAGAGGATCCATGAAAAGGGGCATTATGCCCAAAAGGCACAACAAGACGCCCTGCAAACAGTCCCGGGCTCTCCTGGGAAGCTCAACGACTCCAGATCAGGCAGTTTAGTCCTCAAGCACTGCCCCTCCCCGGTGCCTGGAATCCAGGCTGCTCCCAGAGCCCAGGCACCTCGGCTGGCAATCCCTCGGGAGCCTGTCCCAGCTGCTGCCTGCAGAAGGGTGGCAGCTGACACTCCTGTGGCACAGCCCGTGTCCCTCCTGCTGGCACCAGAGGGGTGCCTGGTGCCCTGGGCGAGGCTGGGCCTTGGCAAGGCTCCCCCACTGCCCCCTGCCTCTGCTGAGGTGATCCACCCTCCACGCAGATCCAGGCTCTGCTCCCACATGGCAGCCCCGAGCCTCGGGCTGGTGACTCTAACCCAGCCGAAGTGCCCAGCTGAGCAGTGCCTGAGTGCTCTGCCAGCCAAAGGCTGCTCCCCGATTTGCCGTTCTCCCAGCAGGAAAAATGGGTGCTGAGGCTTTTGGAAAGGTCCATCTGAGGATGCCACTTGGCCCCATGGGCAGGGTCCCAGGCTGCCAGGCAGGGCGACAGCTCGGCTGCCTCTCAATTCCCACTGTCACCAACTCCTGTGACAGCGGAGCTGCCCACGGCCATGCTGTGATCCTGTCACCCTGGGATCCCTGCCACCCCGTGATCCCTGTCACCCCGTGATCCCGCCGTGCAGCCGCCCCCTCCTCAGTGGGAGCAGGCAGGGCTGCTCCCTCTCCAGCCGGCAGCTGGATCCTGCCAGCTGCCAGCCAAACCTCTGGCCACAGGGAGAGCTCGCGGCCGCAGGGACGGAGCGAGACGGGGAGCGGGCGCAACCTGGAGCGCGCTGGTATTTATAAATCCTTGCTCTGCTCTGAGGACAAGCCTCCCTCGGCAAGCAGCAAGAGGATTTGATGCAAGAAAAACAAACCATCTTTCTTTTAAAAAGCCACGTCTGTGCTTTCAGAGCCACGGGCTCTGCGCACCACGCTCTGTGTGCTGGGCTCTGGGAGAGCGCAGCAGGGCCATGGGGCTCCCCCAGTACAAACCAGCGGTGTGGCCACCTGCATCCTGCTTAAAAACTCTTGTTAGGTGCATGAAATGCTTTAAAAACCAGAATTAACCCCTGAGGAGGCACGAACGGGATCCAACAGTTGCGTGCAGCATCAGTTCCCTACTCGGCTGAACACCGAGGGCTGTTTTCCAGCCCCGAGTGGAGATACCGCCTGTTCTGGAGCACTACAGATTATTCCAGCGCCAGCTGATGGCATCTGGATCGCAGGTGGAGTTTAGGAAAGCTCCCCTGCTCCATCCCCTGCTCCCCGTGTCCAAGTGTGACCCCGGGGGACGCGGATGGAGAGCAGGAGGGGCACATTCCAGGAGCAGACCCACGCCTGGCTCCGGCTCCCGGGGTGCTGCAAGATGGAGCCTTGTTTTTTCCGGAGCCGTGCCCTGCGCAGTCACAGCTGACAGGAGGGACACAATCTCTTCCCTGTTAGCCGAACAAAACACAGGGACCTGGTGTGTTTGCTCGTGTGTGACCCCGCCGGGCCCGGGGCTGTGCCTGCTGCTCGTGTGGCAGGGCCGCGGCGCTGGGCTCTGCCCCAGCCCACCCCAGAGCCCATAAAATTGAAGGCAGCTGCAAATTCGCTGCAACGTGTCCTGGAAACAGGCCGGTGCCTCCGTGCTGGCGCTCACCCGGGCCTTTTCCAGGGGCAATGCCAACTGGTGCATGCTCTCAGCCGCCTGGCTTCTCAGGGGGTCTCCAAGCCTGGCACCCCAATGAAGCTGATGGTGACACACTCCCCTCCGGAGGCATTCCCGGCAGGCAGGGGCTGCCCACGCTTTCCCCACGCTTCCCAAGGCCGGGCAGGGTGGAAGCAGGTTAAGGGGGAGCAGCTGTAAGGAATGAGGTCACCCCTGAGCACATCGATGGGGTTGTGTAGGGTAACCGGAGGAGAGGCCAGTTTTAATCAATTTGGGGGAAATGGAGCAAGGGGAGCTTTCCCTGTGAGCAGAGCAGGGCCAGCACCCCTCGGCTCTGGCTGCTCCTGGCTGGGGGGAATTCTCTTTTCCAGGGATGCTGTGCAAATTCACATCTCCTCCATGAAGGACTCCCACCCCCGAAGGGAGGAACCTGCAGAGCCCCCACACTGCAGGGTGGGATGGTGGAAATAAATGAGAATTCATTCTCATTAGCCTGGAAACCCTGACCTGCCTGGCCATGGGGTGACTGTGGCAGCACCTGTTGATCCTTCCTGCTGGGAACCCCAAACCTGCCTGATTATGATAATTTTATACTATTTTTAAAGCAGGGGAGTAGCTGTGTGAGCCGAGCCCACATGCTGCCTGCACTACAGGTGCCCCGGGAAGGGTGGGCAGTGCCTTTGCCTCCCAGTTCCTGGCTTTATTCCAGAGCATCTAGGGAGCTGGGGCTCCTGCTCAGAGATTCCTCAGCTATTTCCAAATGCCAGAGCCTCTCGGCTAAATGTTTCCCTTTGCATTATGGTTGCTCAGAGGGTCCTTTTTGAAGGGATAAATGTGTGTGTGTGTGCTGAGGGTTGTGTACCCAGCGAGGAGGGGCTGGAAGAAGCTCCCATGCCTGGTTTGAGGTGTTACCCCACCTTCCAGGGAAAACCACCCTGGAAGGAAGGTCCTGCAGTGGTGGCAGGAAGCCTGGAAGGCTTCTCTGCTGAACAGCCTTGTGTAGGTGGCTCTGGTGGGGTCAGTGTGTGGTGCTCCCAGGCACCACTGCCCTGCCCAGGTGCCTTTTCCCCACTCCTCATTCCCACCCTCTACCTGCATGCCCAGGTGTGCAAGTGGCTGGTTCCCTGGGACAAAGCTGCCTCTGGCTCCCCGAGCAGGGATCGAGACTTTGTTGTGCCAGCTCTGCATCCCTCTCCTCCCTCCCGTGGAGCCTGGCTCAGGCAGAAGATTTCCCCCCACACCCTGTACGTTTCTAGCACTAGAGCAGCGTGAGCTCTCTGGCTTTCCATCTCCGAGATTCCAGCTGGGATCAGGTATTGAATTAAGCCATGCAAATTGCCATCTTGCCCTGACCAAGAAGGACGCAGTGCCAGAGCCCAGAGCACACCCCGCGGTGCAGCGAGGGCTCGGATGAAATCCCTGGGATTTCACCTTTGTTCCTGGAGGAAACCGAGATGTCTGTGTCCCCGTCCAGGACCCAGGCGAGCCCTCGGGAGCAGGAAGGACAGGCAGAGCTTCACGTTCACACCTTCCAGGCATAAATCGATTAAAACCTGCTGCATTACTGCTCCCCTGACGTTCACCAGGGTCACGTCAGCCAAGTCGTGGCAGCAGATCTCTGCCAGCGGGGAACGGCACGTGTCCCCCAAATTAGGGATCCTTCCTTCTCATTCCTGGGGAATGAGAGTGCCACAGAGCCCGTCCCAACCACCGGGAACACAGCACGCACCGAGGTTTACAGAGAGGCCTGGGGGAGGAATGCACTCCCTGCCAGAGCAGGGGCAGCTGATCCCGTGTATCATAAGGGAAAACAGTGTTTTGTCAGTGCTAATCCTCCACCATTCCTGAGGCAGGGGCACTGGGGATAAACTGAACTTGCAACCTGATATTAGGGCATCTGCCAACACTCAAACCTCCAGAATAAAAGGCTCATTTGCTGCCCAGTCGAACAGGTTATAATCCTGCCCCATCTCCCTACAGCCAAATGCCACTCATTGATTACTGGTGTCGCTCAGAGCAGCTGCTCCGGAGCTGAGTCAAGGGCCGCGCACGCAACCGGTCTGGATGTGAGGCCGGGCACCGCAGGCACGAGCCGGGCTTTGGGGGCACCGGGGCGCCCCGGGAGCCGGGGTGTGCAGGGCAGGATCCAGGGAGGGGTGCGAGGGCAGGAGAGCCAGGGATGGCAGCGCTGTTACGGCACAGCCCGTGGTGGGGCTGGTTCCACGTCGAGGAACCACCGGAGCTCTGCCCGTGGCTGCTCCGGTGCAGCTCCGAGGTGCCCCCCGCTCTCCCGCCGGGCTCAGCCGGGGTTTAAGCACCGGCCACCGGGTTCTCGCCGCGTCCCGCTCCTTCGGGCACCCCCGGCAGAGCCGCCGCTGCCCCGTCCCACCGCAGCGGGGCCGCATCCGCCGGGCGCGGAGCCGCCGTCCCACGGCACAGCCCCGGCACCGAACCCCGACGGGGATCGGGGGGCGGACCCTCCCCGCGTCCCGTCCCGTCCGCGCGGGCAGACCCGGGGCCACACCGGGGCCACCCCGCAGGGCACCGAACGCGACCGAGGCGGGCTGGCGACAGCGAACACGGCGGGGAACGGGAACGGCGGGGAACGGGAACGGCGGGTCCCCCAGCCCGAGCCCCGCGCCCCTCCGAGCGCCCCGCTTCCCCCCGCCNACCAGGCTACGGGGGGCGGCCCGGCCCGGCCCCCGGGCGGGGGCTCCGGGAGACCGGCCCCACTTAAAGGCGCCGCCGCCGGGGCCCGCGGGCCCGTGTGGGGACACCGTGGGGGGGACGGCAAAAAGGGGAGTCCCAGTGGGGCCATGATGGGGTCACTGTGGGGTATGACCGTGTGTGGGGACGTGCAGGAGTTCCCGTGGGGTTGGGGACAAGCGAGCGTCCCTGTGGAGAAAACACGGGGTCTGTGTGGGGAAGGGGAAAAGTGAGGCGTCCTGTGGGGACACATCAGGGTGCCGGTGGGGATGTGACTCTGTGGGGACAAGTGGGAGTCCCTGTGGGGATGGCCACAAGTGAGGGTTTCAGTGGGGACAAGTGGGGGTCCCTGTGGGGATGGAGAAAATGGGGATCCCTGTGGGGATGGGATGTCTCGAAGCCAATGAAGGGACATGGCAGGGAGAGGTGGTCCCTGTGGGCACAGGGAGGAGGCAGGGTCCCAGTGAGGACAGGACAGCGTGTGGGGATGTGGCAGGGCCCACGACATCCCTTGTTGGAGATGGGACATGTCATGTCCCCCTGGGGACCCTGCCAGCGTGTGTGGGGACAAGACGGGGTCCCTTTGGGCTTTGGGACGTGCCAGAATCCCTCAGCTCGGTGGGTGCTCACTGGGGAGGGGGCCAGCCCTGAGAGACAGAGAGAGGAGCCTGGTTTTTATGACTCAGGACATCCCAAGCCACAGCCCCCCATGCTGGGAGCACAGTGATGGAATTTTGGGTGATCCTGAGGCTCCCTTCTTGTGGCGCCGTGCTGGGGGCCAGGCTGGACCCTTGCCCAGGGCAGGGTGGGCTCAGGTCTCTGTGCAGAGATGGCATGGGCTGGGATCCCCATGGAGGGATGCCACGGGCTGGGGGATGCACACAGCAAAGGGGAGAGAGAGTTTGGCTGGAAGCTGCGGGATTAAGGTGAAGGCTCTGCTCCCACCAGCTCACCACCACGGCAGGGACGGGACAAGGCTGGCACTGGGAGAGGAGGAGGAGGAGGTGGGAGGAGGAGGAGGTGGAGGAGGAGGGCAGCCTCTGCTTAACCCCGCGGCTGCTGGAGCGAAGCGTGGCCACCCCAGCCCGCTTTTGTTCGCTTTCTGGTTTTGTTGTCGCACGCTCCGACTGAAATAGCCCAAATCCCTCACAGGACGCTTCCCCCAGCCCGAGCCCTCGGCTGGTATCTCGCTCGGGCAGGTTTCATGACTCAGCAGCCCAGATGGAGCCGTCCCTCACAGCCCTCAGCTCCAAATCTGTTTATTGCTCCAGAGGCTGTTTTTCCAAGAACCTCGCTGCTTTGTAACAGCCAGAGCTCTCCCTTAAAACCCTGCCTCTCCAGCGAGGGCTCGCGTCACACTCAGCGCGGAGGTGGGCGAGGAACAAAAATAGACAAATTAAGAAAACCTCAAAAGGCCAAAAAATGAAAATGTGTGGAGCTTGGCTCTCCGAGCTCAAGGTTTCTTTGCCTCCGCGTTGCATCAGTTCTGCCGCCTTCCTCGGAGCTGCACCATCTCGGGGGCAGAGACGAATCCCCGGGTGGTCGCAAATCTGTGAGAAGCTGAGAGGCAGCTGAGCCCCCGGGGTGTCCCCTGGAGCTGGGGTCCCGGGGCTGGGGGCTCGGAGCCCCGGCAGTGCAAGCCTGGGCTGGTGTTTGTCGGGCAGCGTAGGGAGAGACGAGGATGGGTTTTGAGTGGCAGCCTGTGGGATTCCCTCCGCAAGCACCTAAACCCCTCATTCCCCCTCACCGCCACGGAATGAGAAAAAGGCTCTTGCACAGCTCCAGTTGCTCATCCTGGGCAGTTTTTAACTACTCACACAACTGCAAAGGTGTTTTTAATGATGGTGCAACCCGTGCTTTTAACCTTCACCCTGCCGGGAGCTTTGTGTGTGTTTGGTGTGGGACAGCAGATGCAAAGAGGAGGGAAACCTGGGAGGTCTTTGACCCAGGGACACAGCAGGGAACAAAGCTAAAAGGGAACGTCAGCTCCCTCCCACACTCAGCCCTGGCCAGGGGGTCACTCACGGGAGCTGGGGGCACTCGGTGGGTGGCTGGGAGCGGCTGAGGGCTGGTGTCCTGCCAAGCCCCCTCCTGCCAAGAGCTGTTTTGTCCAGGATGGAGGTTTGAGGGGCAGGTGGGACTGTGAGGGTTTGCTCCTGAGCACGGGGGAGGTGTCAGGCACTAGGTGCTTTCTGGGACAGCTGCTCACTCTCTGCCCTGGCATGGGGGGACAGCGGGGCCTCTGTGGGACCCCCAGCCCTGGGAAAATGGCCTGAGCTCCCACCCCTACAGCCCAGGGGTTGTGGGGCAGCAGCAGCTCTCCTCTAAGGCAGACATCATCTTGTGGGCAGGTTTTCCCCCTTCCCACAGGAACTGTGCATCTCTTGGAAAAGTTCTGAAGACTGTAGGGACAGATGCTGGGAGTGGGACCAGCCCTGTTGGATGTCACCCCGTGGTGCCTTTGGGGGTGATGGCTTTGGAAGGGTCAGGACTTGGACTCTGATCCTTGTGGGTCGGGATGTTCCATGATGCTGTGAACCCACCGTACCCAGCCCAGCCTGGCAGATGCCCGCTGGCTGTGCTGGGGTGAGCACGGTGTGGTGGGTCCCGGGCACATTCCCCAAGGGTGCGCCTGACCACGGGCCATTAGCTGGTCATTAGGGCTATTATCTTAATCACGGGTGTTCCCCTGCTCTGTGCTCCAGGTGTGCTCAGGGTCACGAAGACCTGCTGAGAGGGGAGCAGGTGCTGCCTTCCGCAGCCTCCATCCATCCATCCATCCATCCATCCATCCATCCATCCATCCATCCATCCATCCATCCATCCATCCATCCATCCATTGCAGTTGCCATGGCTACACCAGAGTTTACTCTTCCCTGCCTTCGACCGCCTGCACAGGCCTGATGTAAAAAAGGGTCCCTGTGTGAGGCAAAAAGCCCAGGGACTGGGATCTCCTGTTTTTTGGGAGCAACAACTGCATCCAGGGTGGTCGGACCACAGAGTGACCTGCACTGAGTGCCCCAGCAGCACCCACAGCCCAGCCAAAGGGAGCCGTGAAGGCGCTGGTTTGGGGTGCTGCCTTCCCCTCCCCGCCTCCCTGACGGCAGCAGGGACCCAGGGGAGGCAGCGAATGATCTTGTGGGGATAAATCCAGGCGCGGGCCATCGGCCGCCTGGTGCTCGATACGAGGTGACAGCATGGAGCAGAGATCTCTGAGCAGGCGCTCGGGCTGCGGCTCCTTAATGGGCGAGAACAAAACCTGAGCTTGGGTCACCACGTGGGGCTTCAGTGGCCGAATGTGGGTCAGCGAGGCCCCGCTGAGGAGGCAGGAATGTCACAGGTCCGCAGGGATGTCAGGCACTGCCGGGCAGTCACAGCACGGCAGGGTTTGTTCGCTTTCCAGCGGCACAAGGAGCAGAAGGGGAGCGTTTTCCAGTCCAAGTTCCCTGGGCAGGGGGATTTTGGCTGAGGGGCTCCCAGAGTGTGGCTGGGGTGCAGTCGGCCGTAAGAGTGTGTGACCCTTTCCAAATCCACGGGGTGCTCTGATCCATGGGGCCAGTGGGTGAAATGGGAAGTGTTTCCACAGCCCGGGTGTGTTGGGCTGTGGGGAGCAGCCACACATGTGCCACAGGCTTAGTCACCACCGGGGCAATCCCTGGGCCCTGCCCCTGCATCCCAGGATCCCTGCCTGCTCCTGGCCCCTTACTGCACTGACTGGCCCCTTGTGAGGCAGGGATGCAGGGCTGATGTGCAGTGCAGGGCCCCCATGGCATGGGCTGCGTTTTGGCAGCTCCCTTGGCACAGAGGGGGGCCAGGGTGCTGGTTTGTCTCGGGAGGGTGGGGTGAGTTTCACCGTGAGCTCGCCCGCTGAGTCAGGCGCTGAGCAGCCGCGTGAGCCGCGGCCGTGCCCCGTGTGCCTCCGGCCCGGCCGGCGGGGGATGCTCCGCGTCCTTCCCCGACCCCTCTCTGCACACCCCGGGGCCCGGCCGGCGGGGGGATGCTCCGCGTCCTTCCCCGACCCCTCTCTGCACACCCCGGGGCCAGGCTCTGTGGCCGGCCTGGGGAGCGAGGGCTGACGTGGCCTGGCAGCTCAGCCTCCCCAGGGCTGCTCCCTCCCTCCCTCCCCAGCCCAGCCTGCACATCCCCTCCTGCCTCCTGGGCAGCTTAGCTGGGGGCTGGCCCATCCCAGGGACCCCAGACATCCCCTGGAAGCTCGGCCTGGAGGGTGTTCTGAGCTCCTGTCCCCATCCCATTTCATGGAAGGGGTTGGGGAGTGCTGGCGCCTGGTTCATAAAACATTGACTTTCCAGACAGGCTTTGCAAAAGAAATGAGATGTTGGTGATTGTACGGAGAGCTCAGGAGATGCCAGGGTGCATTCCCTGGAGCAAAGGGTGATCTGTGCTTGTGGCCATGGAGAGCCTGCGGTGGGGCAGGCATTGCCCAACAGCTCCCACTCCATGAGACCCAAAATGCCAGACACCTGCGTGCTCTGAGCTGCTGCTTGACCCCATCTCTGGGTGCCCCATGCTCTTCCTACTCCTTGTTGGGTTCCCACATGGTCCTGACCCAGCGCTGCTGGGTGTGATAACACACGGCTGGGATGTGTGGCCTGGCTGTGGCTCCCCTGTGGAATTGTGTTCACCTCCCTGGGGAGCAGCCAGGTGGGAAGAGGCACAGTGGGCTGGGGGCTCCAGTGCTGGTGGGTTCACTCCCAGCACTGTCCATCGGCTCCAGTCACACAGAGTGCTGTGGGAATGTGTCTGCTTTGCCTGTGCCACTGCGTGTGCTTTCTCCACAGTCACTAATAAATCCACACTGGCTTTTCCTGGAAGGCCACCGAGCCAGTTTGCTGGAAGGGCAGAGATCACTATGGGGCATCACCACGTGGTTTGGATTTTTACCTTTTCCATTCTCACCAGCATGGCAGCCCTGGGGTTTCTCTAACCACAGCTCAAAGGCTGCTGCTCCAGTGCGGTGTTTGTCTCCTAAGGAGGTGGTTTAGGTTTCACAGGCCCCACCTGATGGGAATTTGAGCGGGCACTAAAACTAGGGCTCCTTGTGTGCCAGCGTTATCGGCGGCGTTATCTGCTCTGGGGAGTGCAGAGCCGCTGCTGGGGAGCCAGGAGCCCCCGGGATCTGCTCCAGGCAGCCCCCACCTGCCGGGCTGAGTCACCAGCGGGCCCAGTGCGTTTGCTGCTGGGGTGACGGCAGCTGTGAGTCCCAAAAAAAGCCCCCAGCACCGATGCTTTAATGACAGGCAGATAGCACAGCCCCGGGAAGACTCATACCGTGCATACCTCAGCGCTGTGACTAAGCCCGCGCTGGGCTGGAGCAACCGCAGCTTCCCCGCGTCACCCCGGCCCTGGTGTCACCCTTCTGCCGGTCCCATGATCCCAAAGTGCCCGTCTGCCTCCTGTCCCCGGCCTTGTTCCATATTTAATGTTTCACATCCACCTGAGTCTGTAATTAAGGCATGTGTATCCCCCAGCTGTGAGCCCGGGGTGCAGCGAGGGCTGGCGTTCCTGAGCCGCAGGCAGCTGCCCACCAAAGCCAACCCCAGCTGATCCCGGGATGGTTCCAGAGTACTTGGCTCCTCTCCTGCCTTTGGGTGCAAGTCACCCAAAAGGCCAGGCAAAAGAAAGGCAGTTTAGCTGTTTAATGTTAAAAGGCAAGTGGGAAAAACATTTCCAAGGTTTTACAGCTTACTGTGCCCTTTCCCTTGCCATTCCCAGTCTCAGTTTCTAGACTTTAATCTTCAACATGTAGTTTATTACTGCTGCTTTTCTTTAAATAGTAATATTTTCTAGGAAATGCAGTCGCCGCATCCCTACGGCCACTGCTGGGCGTTCATCTCCTCTCTCGTGGTGAGGAGCTGATGGATATAGATCCAGGCAGCTGTGTGACCTTTACAGTCTCACTCGGAGTCCAGGGACGTGGATGTAAGATTGTTTCAAGTCATTTTGATTTTATTACAAACCAAAATACTTCACATTCAATGGCACGTCAGGTCCACAGGATAATTACTCTTAGGGCACAAACAACCACCCAAACCTCAACACCTTAGATAGGTATTGGTGAGCTGTAGCTCAGCTTTTCCATGAGGTCCCAAACTTGGGAGCATCCAACACCCCACCTGCTTTGGCTCCCGGGTTTCCTGTGGGACATTATTCCAGCATTACACCTTAGCAGGAAGCTGACAAACAATTTACTGTGCAATAAACAAACAAGTTGCATCTGCAGAGAACCATCTTCATCATCCAAATGATTGCCAAACCCAAACGTTCGGTGCTGAAGCTCATGGATCAGCTGACGTGATGGGGGTTATGTTTGAGTAGTTACTTGTGGCACCTCCTCAGGCAGGTCGCCGGTAACGCTGAGGGAATAAAACCCCACAAACAGGAGCTTCATGCTCTTCACTCATTTTTTGTGGGAGAACATCAGGGTCCCGAGAACCTTTTTATTCCTGTTCCCAAAAGCTGCAGTGGCTGTTAACTTCCAGCCTTCCTAACGAGCAGAAGACTGAAACTGAGGGATTATATATAACTTGACAATCCCAAATCACGGGGGGAGCAGCTGAAGCTCCTCGGTTTGTGCAGAGCCCTCCTGCTGGGATATGTGCTAATACCACATAAAAGTCACAACTGTTGAGGAGCTTCCCTGCCATGTCCTTTCCCATCCTTTATCACAATTAAGTTAAAAAGACTGGACCACTGCAAGCTCTATTTTTACACCCTCGGGCACGTGCTGTCGCCTCTGAAAGCTGCTGCTGATTTAGGAAGGAACACAAGGAGGGAGGGACTGCATTTCTGTACTGCACAAAGTGTGACTCTGTCCTTATTCTGTGTCACCATCAGCATAAAAGTACCGTGATCCTCTCTGTAGTCACAGGAGGTGTGAGGAATGAATGCCCATTCACGTTTAAGATTAGCTTATATGGCATGTGATCCTTCCCAGCGCTCCGAGGCAGCGCAATCCTGACAACAGCAGAGTCAAAAGGAACCCAGACAAATGTCAGCATTCATACAATTTAACAAAGCTCCCTACTTGTTTTTACAAAAAAAAANAGGAAATGTCCTTCATTCAACACTGGTAAAATCTTTCAGCGCTGTCAAAGCGACTTCAAAGCTTCTCCACATCTGCCTGCTCCAGCCAAGCACTGCTGCCTGTCCTCAGGCCTTTGTGATGTACCCTTCTCTGATCAGGAAGTCATAGATTTTCCTGGTTTTGTTCACATCGATCTTGATGAGGGCTCGAGCCTGCGCCAGTCTCAGGCCTCCCTGTTTGTTGCACTCATTCACTAAAGCAGCTTTATATTCCAAATAGGCTCCAGGGACCAGCCTCACCATCTGACAGAGCTGCGAGACAAAAGGTGAAGTTAATAAACACCAACACTTGTCATGTTCTTCCCTTCCCAGAGCCCTGCTGGGGGAGGAACACGGGGAATATTTTTCTGAGAACACTTCCAGTGTTTCTTTGCACAGGGGAGGCACACGGGAATGCCATGACGAGCTGTTTGGATCCACAGGTAGGGAGGGGAGGAGCCTGCTGGCTGCTGCATTCAAAAACATTCCTGATGGAAAAATAAAGGAGGAGGATGAAAGCAAGCCCTGGGCTCGCAGGAGCACAGCTCTGAGTGTGTCCTGTGTGGGCGTTGCTCCTTCCAAAGCCCGGGAAGCACACATGCCAGACTTGGAAGCAGCAATTGGGCTCGCTGGCTGGGAGCCAGGAAGGGCATCTGGCTGCTAATCCCCTGCAGACTCAGGCTCTAATACCTTCTACAAAAGCAGCTCCGCCGGCCCCCTCTGGAAGTCTGGCATGGAAGCTGTGCAGGGAAGGCATTCCGTGTTTGGAAGTTTGGTGGGGAATGGCTTTGCACAGCCCCTGAGCTGTTTGGCTGCACAGCTCCTGTTTAGCTCCCAAATACCAGCTGCCTTCCAGGAGCACGGCGTTGCTCCCGCTGGAGAAACTGTCTGTCTCCTCCCTTTAATAAGGAAATGCTTCATGCTCATTCCTCACGGATAGGAAATTGCAGAATTCCTCAGACCTCAGACTTTCTGTCTCATCTGACCAGGAAATCAGATTCCACACACACCCCCTGATGCCCTGCCACCATTATTCCCGTGCCGAATGGAGCCAGAAATGCCAGTTCCACATGGAGCCGTGAGCTGATTCCCAATGCTGCCAGCTCCAGCCAAGGGAAACACACGGAGAGGGGAGGCCGAGATACAGCTGTGCCTCATGGGCACTGCAACCTGCCTTGGGCAGTCTAAGGACACGTTAGGACTTCTAATAAAAATAGTAATCTCTTATTTCAACAGTTTTCCACTGAGTTAGAGGACAGGCCTGCACTGGGCTGAAAAACAACCAGTGTTCATTAAGAAAAATTAACCCCTCTGCTCAGCCCAGCCTCACAGTGCAGGCAGGGAGATGGATGTTGTAACAGCACCAAATAACACCCTGGTGCTCTGCTCCTTCCTTTGCTAAATCAGCCAGTTTGTGCTGTATGTGTAGCACAGGAAATTAAGAAGCCAACGGGAAAACCTGAATGATTTTTGTGAGAAAGGAAGAGAAGTCGGGGCCTGTAACTGAGGTGATATTCACAGCTCCCCAGACATGGTGTGGGCAGCCCTGCGCTGTGGAGACACAGTTTCTAGAGATGATCCTTCCATCCTTTCCTCACCTCCTTCTCCTTCTCGTTGAGTTTCTCTGTGCCTGGCAGGCCTGTGAGGTTCAGTGGTGGGGCACTCCGTCTGCCTGTGGGACGAGAAAGGAAATGCTGGAGAATTGGAGCAGTTTGGAGGTGGCAGTTCCTGGGGTGTCTTAGGGAGGCAATTCAACCCAGTTTGAGCCAAGTGTTTACAGACAGGGTTATTTAGGGCTTAGCATAAAGCTCTGCTGATGTGACAAAAGGTTTGGTTTTGCAACTTTAAGCTCTGTGAATGTTGCATGAGACTCGTGAGCTGATGGTTTTTGGGAGGAACTGCAAGACAAAAGCTTTGTGTCAGACTGGCACCGGGCATGGCTCAGCTGGGCTGAGCCTCCTGACCATCCCAGCTCCAGGGAGGGTGTGCCAGGTGTGCTGAAACCAGCACCTTGTAAGGATGCTGAGACTATTTATTGGTGTGATTAAGCAGCCAATTTCTCTCTGGCATTACTGACAACTTCATGAGGCAGAGTTTTCTTCAAATGCCTTTACATATGATGCAGGTATTGCAAGGCAAGTGCAGTTTGGGGATTTATTTTTTGTCTGTTATGATAAACAGTTCTGAAAGGAGTATTTATCACAAGGTCATCTGATACTTCTCACTTTCACTATTGTTTATAACTTTGCTGGACTTTACCTGGCACAGCCTGAACTTTCACAAGGGCTGTCTGCATGCAGGCTTGGTTTTTTTTTTTTCTAATGGTATTTTTTTGCAACTTGCAGAGCTCAGGACAAAGTTTGGGTTATTTATTCACATTGGAAAAAGTCTCCCACCCCTGCGCTGTGGGCTGCATATTTAGCACTGTCAGAGAGAGGTCTCTATCCCAGGATAACTTCCCAAATTTGGCAAAGTGATGAGACCTTGGGAAATGTGCCACTGTGTTTTCCCAAGGGCTGCTCCAGACCCTGCCCTGCCCAGGTCCTGCCCCTGGCACTGGGAAGTCTCTCTGTCTCCTGGACATCTGCAGGAACAGACGGGATCTGGCTGGGTGTGAGGAGCCTGAGCAGAGCGAGCTGAGGGACTGGAGAGGAGCTGCAGTGTGAGTCTGTGGGAGGTGTAAAGGAAGTTATTTCCCAGCACTGCTCCCTCTTCCTATGGCATGGGGCGACTGTGCCAGGATGAGACATGACAGAATTCGGTTTTACTCTTTTATAAGCCCAGAAAATACCACACACACAGAGACTACATTAAAGAAAACATATTAAGGCTGCAAAGTCAAGAGCTTAGAATCTAGAAGTGAAGCATTAATTTGCCCTCTTGTATATTCAGAGTGATGCAGCCTTTAATTAGAGCCACGTGGCAGCTCTTCCCCAGCATCCCGCCGTTCCCTGGGCAGGATGTTTGCTTAATTAGCAGCTCTATGGTATTTTGTTTGGGTTTTATTCCACATGTGATGCTGCTTGTAAACACTGTGAGCTATCACAGCTCCACAGGCAACACAATCCCTGTGCTCCCAGGCTCTTCCCCTTCATGGGACACTGGATCCTTCACAAAAAAGGAAGTTCATCCCTCATTCCAGACCGTCAGCTGGAGGACACTGTCCTCCCTTCACGGACTCTGATGCCCTGAGATACACCAAGCTGTTTTTTCTCCAAAATACCAGATCTTAGCAATCACCAAATAGGTTTAGAACAGTCTGTAGTGCTCTGACTCACTGCTTGGTATCCTGACCCAAATTTCCAAGGCTCCTGGAAGAAATGAGGAAGAACATACAGACCCAGTGTCCACCTTGGAGAGGTTTGATTCAAGTGGTTTAACAGCATCCACATAAAAACTGGGTGTAGGGACAGAGCCAAAGCCATTTTCCCTGGCAACATTTAACAACCTTGTAGTAAAACTTTATCCCAGTCTCAGTCACCCCATGACCTCAACAAATGGGATGGGAATTTATTTAAGTCCTGTTTATGAAGACCTTGACTGACCCCTGAATCTGTCCTTACTGGGCACTGAAAGAAGATGGGGTCCTCTTGGTGGAAAAAAACCCTAATTTGTGCTTACAGAATGTGAAAATTCTTTTGCTTCCTGCCTTGCTAATGTAGCTTTAGGATGGGTTTTGACCTCTAGTCAGAAAAATCTGGAAATTCAGCAAAAAGTCCTGCAGGATATGTGAGTGGAATGACTTGCAGATTGATGTAATGTTGACTTAAGCAGTGCTTAACCGTGAGGCTTGAGGACTGACACTTTGGCACTTAAGAAAAAGAGTCAGAAAAAGGCTGTCAGAAAGACATTACTGGGTTTTTAGCAGACATCATCCAACACTTACCTGTAGTTGAAGGAACTGGTACTGTGGGAGTCAGGCCAGAATCACTGAAAAGAAAAGAAATTTTCAAATTGCCTTCATGTTTTTTAAGAATAACTGCATGTGTTGGCCCTGAAAGTGCTTCTTCCACAACTTGTAATAATTATACAATTCAACTTGCATAACCCAAGCCCTGACTAGGAATCAACAGGATTTATAAATATTTAGTGTTCCCACATTGAAGAATATGTCTGCAACCTGTTAAAAAACCCAACGAAGAAATGTGGAGGGGGACACAATTAAAATACAGTGGAGACTGAGTGGGGAAATTCCAAGCCATGTCCTGCACACAGGATGCACTTCCTTTACGTTGCAGCTTGCTCCTTAAATCCAAGTGCTCATGCAGGGTGATGACACATTAATAATGCTGCTACATCTAAAATAATCTGAAATATTTCAGGCGTCAGCTGTGCCCTCATTAATATCCATAAAGAGCTCATTTCCCTCCATGACTTTATGAACAGCAGTTCAGTTCCTGAAATATAGAACTGAGAAATCTGAGGGGTTTGAGTCCCTCCTTTGCCTGCACTCAACAAGCACTATTGCTGTCACCCACTTTTCTGCCCTTCTGAATTTTGCAGGCTGTTCCTACTTTAATAAGTTGGGACTGAATTTGTTACTATGAGGCAGGAAAATGTGTTTGATGCAAACCAACCCACAGAATCCCAGGAAGGTTTGGGTCGGAAGGGACCTTGAGGCTCATCGCGTCCCACAAGCAGGGACACCTTCCGCTGGAGCAGGCTGCTCCAAAGCCCATCCAAGCTGGCCATGGGCATTCCCAGATGGGGCAGGATCCCTGGGCACCCCGTGGCACTGCTTACATGTCTGCCTGGCGGCTGAGCCACTGCTGGCAGGCGCTGCTGTCCTGGATGTACTGCAGCACCTCCGAGAGCATCGTGCGCTTCAGCCGCTCCTCGTCACGGCTCTTCTTCAGGTGGTCGTAGGTCCGGGCACCTGTGGCACACACACACCCACAAAGTCCAGACTGGCTTTTCCCTGCTTCAGGAAATATTGGGCAGTTCTCCATCTCTGGCCAAACCTCTGCTGTTCTCCCTCGTGATGGCTACTCGGCACCAGAAGGGATTAGATTCCACCCTGCACCCTTCCCCCTGTTCATTTCAGGCCGAAAACGAACAAAAAAGGCTTCCATGATCTAATTCCAGGATAAAACAGGCCACTTCACTGATGTGGAGGTCTTAGGCCTCTCCCCAGATCTCACATGTGTCGACAGCCAGGGAAAGTGTCCCGAGATGAAGCCCTGACACCACTGTGCCATGACATAAATATCTTTTAATGAAGCTTTTGCAAAGTGGTGCCCAGAGCAGAGCTGTGTTAGACACTGTGATCTCCAAGCTGATGGCTCAAATCAGCTCTAAACCAGCCCAGCTGGACTGTGCATCATTGCTGAAGCCTTGCTCAGTTCCAGAGCCAGGCAAATGCCTCTCAGAACTAAGTGTCTTTTTATTCAACACATCCTGAATGTTGTAAAATCATCCTTCCCTTCCTTGATGGATGGGAATGGGCTGAATAATGCATCAGGTACTTACTGCAGAAATTGGTGATTCCTGCTGCTCTGTATTCCTGGAGTCTCTTTATTTCCCTGCGCAGCTCAAATTCCACTGTTGGGCCCCACGAGGTGGCAGGAGGGAAAACCAAAAAGCAAAAGTGGGTCAGTGGGGTGGACTGGGAATGTGGCTCTTTGTTCTTTGCCTGCACAGGTCAGCTCTGAGCACACAAACCACAGCCAGGGTTAACCTCCCTCCACAAGATCCCAAACCCTCTGTGTCCCAATGCTCCTTGGTCACGGATTTCAGCTGGTTTCCAGCATTTGTGTGCTCAGAAAAAGCATTTTCTCTTCATGCTTTGATAGTCCCTTTGCCATACCCTGGACAAGGCAAACAACAATAATGTGGGATTTCTGGAAGGCATTTCAATAGGTTTGAGGAACTGCTCCAGCCAAGCTCCTTAGACATCTAATATTCTCTTGGAACTATGATTTTCCTAACTGGACCTTCCAAAATTTTTCCTTGCAGACAACTCTTTTCCTGCAGTCAGTAAGATGAAATTATTAAATGTTTCTTTTGCTCAGAGATATTTCCTGTCTGTTGCTTTCATCAGCTGCCTTCCAGCACTGCTCAGCTTTACAGGGAGCAAGTTTCCTTGTGAATTTATTTCCTGCTGCTGCTCAGGAGATCTGTGTAGTGCCTGGTACCTGACTGTCAGGTTCACCTGAGGATCTGCTGCCACTACAACAACAAAACCAGGTTCCAGGAGCAGCACTCCCATGTGGGACTCATGCTTTTGCAGGATCATGCTTTTGGTATTTCACACAGGGTGTCCTGAAAACACGGGCACAACTGTGCAAATGCTTTGTTCTTTCTAATGAGCAACAGTTCTCCCAGTTTAAGTCACAGAATGAAGCAGGATGTGGTGACTCGGACTGGAATCTGCCTAAATGCAGGTTATGGGATGATTCAGGGATGGAGCAATGCCTCTCCCCTAAGGTAAGGACATAATGACCACTGCACTATATATAATTATGTGACATATAATAGTTTAACGTGTGTCTTTCAAAGAATTCACTTTGCTGCCAGCTCCCAATCTCTCCACGCAGACATAATATAGGGATTTTATTCTTCCCCTGATACAGAGTCCCAGTAAATAAACAGTGGTCTTTAGATAAAAAAATATTACCTCTAACACGTGACCAGAATGTTCAGTCAACTGCGAACTCAAACAAAGAGCTCGGACACAGTTTAGTGGAAAAAACCCACTCGCTGCTCATTGAATGTATCAAACCACAAAGGTATTTGTTTTCCTGAGGTAGTTAGATGGGGGAGGAGGAGGAAAACCACCTCGTGCCCTCCAGGAGAGGGATGTATTTAGGGAAGAGATGATGCAAGCCGTCCCCGTGGGCTGCGGGACTCACGCGCGTGGCTCTCGATGAACTTGTCGTGCTCCACGGGCCCCAGGATCCGGGCAAACCTCCTCATGGTCTCGTACAGCTCCTGCACCTCCTTGGGGTAGCGCCTTTCCAGAACTGCAGGGGGAAAAGTGCCACACATTACCCCTCCTGCTGCCGGGAGAAAACGCCTCTGTGGGGGCTGACCTGAGCACCGGCCTCGGGACTGCCTAAAAATCCACCTTTGGTCATTCTCGGCCCTTCTGGTGTCACAACTACAAACTGCTGAGGAAAAAGCAACCAAAGTTACAGCCCTTAAAATCCTTAAACCACAAGAGGGGATATTTAAATGTTGTTTGGTAATTTCTCATGAGAGTGAGGTGCACTTAAAAGGCCTGGATTTCACCTTCCCCCTTTCCCCCCACTCAGCAGAGCCCAAAATGCTTCTGAAGGGCAATTTTGAGGCAATAACTAAAACACTGAGCTGGGAGTAGTTAGAACCAGACGGCTGGAAAGAGTTGGGGCAGGAAATCTGCTGGAATTTAGAACATCTGAGTATGTTCCAGTATGAACAAACCACACCGGTGACCTGGAAATGGGGGATGTGTGAAGTTCTGCCACTTTGAAGTGAAGCAGTTACACCTGATACTCACTCTGAAATTTTCTGAGGTTGATCAGGCCGTGATCTCTTATAATTCTGGAAATGAAAGAAAATTATATTAATAAAGGCCATTACCCCTCCATTGCCTCACAAAACACAAAGGCTTCAGAAGAAACTTTGATTTAGACCATCAGAGGGGTCTAAAACTAAACATGAATGAAATTTCCATAAGCCCTGGGCTGGCTGGAATGGAAACATGATGCAGTGTGTCTTTAATCAGGGTAAATTTTGGACAGTGGTGTGCATTAGCCCTGAGCACAAAGGGAGCTGCAATCTCTTTAAAGGTTGGAAATTGCTTCTTTAGGCACAGAATTCACATCTACAGCATCTTATAACTTGTCCTTCCAAAATCAGAGGTAATGAATGTCTCATGAACATGATTTCCAGCTTCAGACAGAGACAAACATCCCTCTGCTAAAGCACAGGGTAGGGCTGGACTGCAAATGCCACCAGTGGGAACAGGAGAAAGGCATTTTTCCATGGCAGCTTGGATTTTAAAGAGATGATGGGGGTAACTCTGGGTTTGAACTGCTCCTGACAGGACCAGGGGAAGGAGCAGAGGGAAAAGCAGGTGCCTGATAAACACCTTTGTCACCAGCCTGAGCAGTGCCACGTGCTCCCTGCTCTGTGGTGACTCCACTTGGGCAAATAAGATACCACACAGCTGGGCTGTCAAGGTCAGGTCAGAACTGCTCTATAAAACCCATTTCATTTCCTCTGCTGTGTACAAACCCCTCCTGTCCCGTGCAGAGTCACCTTTCTGAGAGTGACATCAGCACTTTTGTGTCATTTTCCACATTTTTGTCCCATCCTGCTGTAGAAACTTCACAAAACCTGACACCGATGTAACGGCAAGAGTTATGAGGAGCCCTGTGGCACTTTCCTTTCATATGACAAGATTGATCATCATGGAAATTACACCACATAAATACTTTTTATTTATGAATTATAAAGAACCAGGTCAATCCTTCCTGTCATTCAGCAGAACTGTGGAGTTTTATGAGAAGGACTGGAGCAGCCTCACTTCAAATCACCAATTCTTCCAGCAGGGAGTAATCCAGCAAGATATAATTTTAAATATTGAACAAAGTATTTCAAAGTTATAATAAAACTTAATTTAATTAATAGATTGAGTCATTCTAGAACACTGTCAAATGAGCTGAATAAATTATTCAACCCCACGTCAGCAACAGAGTTATCCTCAGCGTGGAAAACTAACTTAGGGACCACTAGGAATTAAAAATAATGATGCAAATATTTCTGGGGAAAAAGTGGGGGTCCAGCAATCAGTCACAGTCTGGCAGGGTTTTTTTTCCCTGAAGCAGGAAATTAATGATGTGTAATCCATCAGCACTGCACAGGGAAGGAAAGAACACAGTTACTGCTTCAAAACTCACTTTTTCCGTCTCTGTCTTTCCTTTAACCTGGAATGGTAGATATCTACAACTGCAATCTTCAGAGCTGCAAAACAAAAAGATTAAAGAATTCATAAGCAATCACTGCAGGAGGCTGAATTTCAAGCTTTTATGCTCATGTTAGGCTGAAATGGTCACTGCTTTGCTATTTTAAACATCCTGAGGCAATTTTACAGGGACATCAACTCATTAGAGGCAAACCTGCAGTGCTTGCTACCTGGGGAAGGTTTCTTTGGCTCACTCCTGCCAGATTCATCACTGTAAATACACCCAGTAAACAGGAACCCGGGCAGATCCTGAGAACTCCTTTCCTCTTCCTTCTTGGACTGTTTTGCTATCAGCACTTATTTGTTCCTTCATACATGGAATTGCCAAGTATTCCTTCTCCCGAAAAAGGATTTAAGGATCTGAGGTATCATTTTGGGCAAAGGCTTCTTTGCACAGAACAAGGAACTCCAAAACCAGACACGGTTCTGAACTGTGGGGATTCAAAGCAGCCTTTGCTACAGTTCTTAAAAACATCTGCAAGATTCCAGCTTGTTAACTTCCAAACTTATCTGTCTGCCAGGAGAACAAAGAATAGTTCAGGACAGTGTGAAGAAGCCCAGGAAAAAGCCATGCTCGTTAGAAATCACATCCTTCCCAAAATCAAACCTCTCTGCAGCGTGGCTGAGCCCCTCACAGAGCGTGCAGCTCCTTTCTCCTGCAGCCATTAGCTTAATGAACTTTTTTTGGGGTAAATTCTTGAAAGACAAGATAAAGAGACACCTATCACCTTCCCTTCCCTCGCTCTGTTAGATAACACACAGATTCTAGGTCATTAAATGAGTGTAGAGGTGGCTGATTTAGTGGTTTTTTTTAACTTTACGTTAATAATTTCCATGTGCTCTTGGAAGGAAGAGGCTCAAGGCTTGGCAGTGCTTTAGAGGCTGGGAGACAACAACCAGCTCTGGGAAAAAGGGGCACTGGGGTGGCCCACGGGGGCCAGAACCCAGGATCCACGTCTCTCTGTAGTTACACAAAAAGAGCAGAACTGATAGTGGCAGTTTATCGATTGCACTCTCGGATTAATAATTAATAATGCAATTAAGAAGTGTGGTTATGTGTCTATTTTAAATATGCATGTAGGTGTAAACGCCAGGAAGCCCCCAGCCTCTGGGAAATTCATCCCTGCATCCCTCTGGGTAATCAAATTTCATACAAATAGGGACAGCTGAACCCAAAGGCTCTGGGGATTTGCTCAGGAGCTTGATCCCAAGCAAAAAACCCTTCAGCTTGTCCCAAATTGATCTGATGTTAATCTAAGAGTAAAGGATTCTGTATGACATAGGAGGGGTGCTGCAATATTCCTACTTATTTTCCCAAATTTCTTGCATTTTCCAGCATCATCGTGTACTTTCATAGCGAGGTATTTAAGTTTCCTAATTTAAGAATGAGCAGAGATAGCAAATTCTTCTTCGTGCTAAAATGTGGGGATGAGAAATTGGGAATGCAGCAAGTTAAACATGAATGAAATCCATTAGGAAGGGTTGGAATTGGTGCCAATTTATGGAAAATATTTTTGTAGTTTTGAAACCCTCTGCAAGCTCAGCCAACTTGTTATTTTCTGGGGTTTGTGTGGGCAGAACTTAATAAGTACATGCAGAAACTGCACTGGAGAACCTCTATAAATATCACAAGTAATTATGCACCTCTAACCATGGAGTTTTGATGCTTTCACCTGAGCGCACAATATTCTAAAGAAATGATGATCAGCTGGGGAGAAGAAGGAACAAATGAAGGGAAAAAATGGAGCTTCTGCTTCCAGTGAAATTAGTATTTGCTGCCACATGCCCTTTTGGAGGGGCTTTTGTTTTTAATAGACATATTCACACAGGACCAGGCGATTACCAAATCTGGAATGCATGAATAACTCCGACTACTACACTGTTACACACTGCATGGAAATG
The DNA here is from genome assembly GCA_013397055.1 of Pachycephala philippinensis. Taxonomy (NCBI): domain Eukaryota; kingdom Metazoa; phylum Chordata; class Aves; order Passeriformes; genus Pachycephala; species Pachycephala philippinensis. The sequence continues at coordinate 92,529 of VWZT01002837.1, forward strand.
AGAGAGGAGATGCTGGGGGAATGAGAATGATGTGCTGTGCTTCTCCCCATGGATCCCAGCGGGGAGGCAGCTGTTTGTCCTGCTAATGTGAGATAATCCGAGCTGACACCGTGCTCAGGGTGCCCACTCTGGGCACTGATAAGGCTCCTTGCCATGCTCCTGCAGCTCTGAAGGACCCACTGATAGGCAGCAATTCAAGGCTCCTTCCTCCATTCAAAAAAAAAAAACAAAAAACCCAAATATTTTGGTTTCTCCAGAGTGTGTCCAAAACAGTTTCTTTGCTTTTCATTCCTCTTCAGCCTCATTCGGCCTGCAGGAAACTTTGTTGAACGCTAATGAGTGAGAGCTTTGTTTCATGGGAGCGAACCTGCCTTGGCAGGCCAGGCCCAGATAATGGGAAGAATGCAAACTAATCCCAGTAAACAGCCTGTGTGACCAGTGTGTGCTGGGCTTGGGACAGACTGGAGGGCTGCAGTCCAAACCCAGCTGCCCTGGAGGACAGCAGGACCCATGGCAAACTGTTATCTGCCTTTGGAGCACGGCAGGAACAACCTCAGGAGAATAAACACCGTGTTCTGGCGAGAAGGACGCTGACTGCCTCGCAGCTTAAAATCAGATTTCCCTGCCAGTTGCAGCCTATTTCCACTCACTTCTAAATCTGTGGTTTCAGCAATTACTTTGCAGTGTTAGAAGTGAAAATCATTTACATGAGAAGGGGGGGAAAAAAGCTGGGAAAAAGATAAATTACCAACGTTCTAATTCAGCCTGATGAAAACTTGTAGTTCATGAAATATTCAGGCACTGTGGGCTGAATTAGGGTTGTAACTGGTTGGTGCTTTTGATCTGTCCATTATGTTTTTGTGTAACTGCAATATATATTTGCATGCCCTTACTGTACTGCCAGCACTGAACAAAAGAGAACAATTCCAGAATTTAATTGAAACATGAGAGATTTCAGACAATTTTTGCCATCTCACTAATACCAAGAAGTGACTGAGTGATGTCTGTGACCTCCTGTGGGGTGGGAAGAGCTGGTGAGGCAGCAGGTACAGGTCCTGTGTTCCTCATAAAAGCTGCCTGGGAGTCTTTCCACCTTGTATTAAACAGCATTTTCTTGTGGGAATACCAAGAACTTGTTTAGAGTGACACAGGGAAATCTAACAGGGAAAACATATGAGATAAACCTATAAATATATATATCATATAAAATATGTAATAAATCAGAAAAGAGAAGTCAAGCAGCTCAGATCTAGAACTTCTTAAAAAATAATTTTTACAAAATATTACGCAAAGCAATGTGGGAGAAAGGGAACAAGGGAGAATTCCACTCCAGTGGAAGCACAAATATTCCTGTGGGATGTGCAGCACTGATCTGTGACTGGTGCACCGAGAGAGAGAGAGACCCCAGAAATTGTGCTGGCTGGGGTGTTCCCTGGGCCCAGCCTGAGTGACTTGCAGAAAGTGCAATATGAAAGTAGTTTTCAAAAATTAATCTTGAACCCAGTGAGGTTTTATGTGTGGCAGGAAAGCAAAGGGAGGATTTTTTTCCCAACCTGAGCCTGAACCTCGGCTGTGAGGCCCCGTTTGGGTTTCTCTGGGCTGTAAAATGTGTTAAACCCCTGTGTTACATCTTCACCTTTACACCCAGGGTGCCTCACAACCCTCTCTGCCCGTCAGCTACAAACTACAAAGGCTCCCTAAGCCCCCCCTGCTCTCAGAGCACATGTTGAGCCATTTTCTGCACCACGGGCTCCTACAATTGGGTTGCAAAATTCTCTCAAGCAGCTGAGCCCTTTAAAGCTGCAGGACAGGGAGGATGTGGCTCCTTCCTTTTTTTGTATTAAATTGCAGAAGGGAAAGATCTCATTCCAAATTTTTTTAGCAAAGAATTCTTTCTTTCCCCGAGATGCCTCCTGTGAAAGGGAAACAGCTGGCTGGGCCCTGGGACTTCATTTCTGCGAGGCTTCTCTCTCACGTGGGCAGCTCTGGGACAGCTGTGGGGAGGCAGATGCCAGAGTTCCTGGGCTGAGAGATCCAAAACGCAGCTGGTCACGCTCCACAACCTCTGCCAAAGAGTTTGCACAGAGCAAATGCCCCACATCCCTTCCCAAACGCCGAAGACAACTGAAGGATGGGCTAGGGAACATCCAATGAAATTATCAGGCAAAAGATTGGACAGACGGGGGGAAGTATTTTTTCACACAACACATAATTAAATTGTGAACTCCTAATTCGATTGTGGAAGTCCCTGTTGCAGGATGTGCAGGAGTACAAGCAGATCCAGCTCCAGCAGGAGTTAGCAGAGCTCCTGGAGGATGGGCCCTTGGCAGGAGAGGCCTCAAATGGCTGAAGTGTGCCTGGGAGGAGGGCAGCAGTGAGGGGAGCGCTGCAAAACCCCATGGATTAAACATGAATCTATCAATTAATGTGCACAAATAGGAGATTATTTTGCTTTTTCAGTTCACCAGGACCCAGAATAGGCTGAAACAGCAGAGAGCTGGCATGAGGAGCCCCTGCCATGGCCTCAAGCCAGTGCCCCTCTCAATAAATGCTGAGAGGGGAGAGACTGACACACGACACTCATCACCTCCCTGAGCCAGGGGAGTTTGCATTCCCAAAGCTCCTGCGTACACTGCTCAACTTCAAACTGGGCTTTTTAACTCTGCCAAGACTGTCTGTACGTAACAGGATTTGTCTGTCTCCAAGGGATGCAAAGGCTTTAGCTCAGAACTGCCTGACACAGATGGCAGAATTCTGAGGCATAAACACAGGACTTTTAAACCCTGTGTGTACTTACAAACGTGGGGAAAAGCAGGATCTTCTCCTCTCTATGGATTAAAATGTCACTTTAGTAATTCCTGTTATTTCATATTATTAAGGCAGACACGTTCACAGAAACTCAGGGCAGGAACTGGGCTCATACAATCATCTTCACATTAAAAGGGAAGTTGTCACACACAGGTGATGCTACTCTAACTCAGGTTATGCTGAACACATGAAAAATCACACAGCTTCAACAGTCCAACACTTTTAATGTGTCTCACATAGTCTTAAACTACACACCTCCTTGCTGCCTGCATTAATACCTACCCTGATCCATTTAATACATTAAAAACCCAAACATTAAACCCCATACATTAGAAGTGTATGTTCACTTTTAAGGTGTGTGCAGAAAGAGACCAAATGAAAAGCTGCACAGGCATCTGAAACAGTTTTCAGCCTGGGTACAAAAATATGGCACTTACCATGCAAAATGTCTGAATCATCTTCTACAAAATCAATATCTCTCAAATCCCACTCAGCATAGTTGTCAAACTCCTGTTCAGAGGTGATTAATACATTGTCACTAACTAGCACTGAAATATTGGCCTCAGGTTTCAGAGCATGCAGAAGGACTGGGAGCAGAGATAGTTACTCATACACAGGGCACAAGGTTCCATCCTTGGGCAACACAGGGGAGCTGTACCTGGGGAATGTGTCAATGCACCCCATGGCTGCAACTGCAGCAGGATGTTGTGACACGACAGGGGGAATTAATCAGGTATTAATTGTGATGGATATTATTAACTGTGATGGAAATTAGAGTCACAGAACGTCCTGAGTTGGCAGGGACCCACAAGGATCACCAAGTTCAACCCCTGGCCTGGCTCAGGACACCCCTGAGAGTCTTGAGAGCCTTGTCCAGGCACAGGGTGTGATTCTGGGGGTGCTGATTCTGCTCAGAGATACAAAAGCAAGCCCCTGCATGGCTGAACTCATTCCTCCATGGACAGGGGCAGGAACTGAGGCCTTGGGCCCGCAGCCAAAATTACAGAAAGCAATGCAGGTCTTCCAGGAGGTGTCTGGAGCAGACCTGTGTGTGCTTTCCTCAGGCAGGGGCACTGCTGGAGCTGATCCTTCAGCAGAGCACCCAATGCCAGCACCCAGCCCGCCCAGCAGGGCCACCCTGGCCGGACATCTGGTGGCAGCAGCATGTCCTGCAGCCTCTCTGCTGCCTCTGCCGGCTCTGCAGGCCACCAGCGCCACCTCTGCCATCAAACCTTCATTAATCCAGAGGTTTAATCACGGAATAGCTCAGCTTGGAAGGGATCCATAAGGATCAGAGTCCAGCTCCCTGCTCCTCGCAGGATAACCTTAAATTAAAACAGCATCCCTCAGTCCTGTGCCCTCCTGTGATGTTTTTAAATGAAGAGCAAGGACAGGCAGGGGCAAACAGGGTGTGTGTGCTGAGCCTGCACCCAGCAGCAAATTTAAAATAATGGGAGGAGAGTTCTTACCTCAACAAAGTCAGCTCTGGCTGGCATGTACCCAGCCATGTCCCTGGAGAGCAAGGAATCAAAGGTGGGCCGTGGGGGATCATCAGCAGCTGAAAAAAACCAAAGGTTTTCAGTTGTTCAGTAGGGCTTGGGATCTTTTTTTAAGGATCTGTAAATAAGTGTTTATTTTGCAGGAAAAGTGGGAATAATTAGGTGAGGAAAAATACCCCGATTGGGCTTTTATTCAGTGTTATAGGCAGAAAAGACAGAGTTCATCCAGAGAAAAACGCAGCAATCTGAGATCTTCATAGTATTCTCAAGAGTCAAACACAAATTCAAGGTAATAAACAGGTAATAAAATGTAAACTTTACATTTTGGAGCTCAGCATCCCCCTCTAAACCTCTGCAGCTCCCTGGGGCTCAGCGTGCAGGTTCTTTTAGTTAATAGCAACAGGAGTGTTAAATCTGCCTTCTTCTGGGGGCCATTGGCAGAGCTGCAATTAAAGCCAGAGAACTCCCACTTTTTACAGCACTTTCCAGCTGAGGAGCTGGTGTTTTACAGACAATAAAAGGCTCACAGTGCACTTGTGCAGGAGCTGAGTGTTGTGTGTCCCATGGCACAGATAAAGCAGGCTGAGGCACAGAGAGTTTGTCTTGGCCCAGGGCACATAAAAAAATCAGTAACAGCCAGGGACAGAACCAAAATTGCCCAGTTCGTGCTGTTCAGCTCTAACCACTTTACTGGGAAATGTAAAGCTCCAGACACCCAGCAACTGCCTCACCCAGAGAGGCTGGGGAGCTCTGGAATGAACAGCTGCCAGACTGGGGGAATGCTAAAGATGTGAAATGCAAGGAAAACTGAGAATTTGTTAACTTGCTGCAATTTAGCTCAGACTTTTTTAACAGGCAGTTTTCAAGAGAGAGGTGTGAAATCAGCATAGTTGAAAGGAGTGATTTTATGACAAATTAAATCAGCAGCTAGGCCTGGGACACGGTGTGTACATAGTAATGTGCACATGATCAGAGGAAACGTTTGAAGGCAGAAATCCCTTCTCAGTTCCCTTTGCTGTGCAGGGGCTGGGCAGGGTGAGAACCACACTGATATCTACCCTGAGGGACACACGTGAAGGAGCTCTGGGGTGGATTGTAATCAAATGGGTACAAACACTCAGGTAGGTTCCTGCTGGGGTGATTTCTGTGCCCTCTGGCTGTGCAGGAACTACTTTGGAGAGCCTGATGTTTGTGTCAGACCATGCTGCTCCCTGCCTTTTCCCACAGAACTGGCAGCCTTGTCTCTGTGATACACCCAGGAATTCATCCAGTGTGAAGAGAACCCTGCTCCTGACATCCTCCAAGCCAGTTATCAGAACAGGTTATCCCTCTGGGAATGAAAGCAAACAGCATCTGTGCTTCCCAGAGCGGCTGATGCCAGCCTTGGCAGAGCAGGGAGCTGGCAGGGAAGCTCCCTGGGAGTGCAGGGCAGGGATACTCACAGTGGAAGGGGATGGCAGTCTCGTGCTGAGCCTCCTCTGCCTGCTTCAGGTTCAGCAGGGTGGATGCAAACAGGGGGTTGTTGATGAAGTGTTTCATGTAGTGCTTCTCACACTCCTCCTTGGATTTGGTGCACATCTGGTTGGCCACGTCCTGCCTGGAGCGGGGAGAGGGGGAGGCTTCGTGTGAGCAACACAGAAATGTTGGGGTTTTTTTAATTTCTCCAGTGGGAAAAGGGAATTTTGGACAGGAGGTTGGTTGTGTTGTGTGCAGAGAACTGGCCTGTGATGGTGCCTGAACTCACACTCTCAGCACCAACTCACACACGTTTGATACAGGGCCAGGGAGCTCTTTTTGGGTGCCCATGAACAGTGCAATTCACTGTTTTCATGTGGGAAACCCTCTGGCTGATGCAATGTACCACATCTTTAACAGGCTTGAAATCTACTGTTGTTATTTGAGAGCTTTTTACACCTTTTACTGACTCCAGGTAATGGTGAACTCTGTAACCACTTTTCAGTTTTACTTCTGACAGCAACGTGCACCTAAGAACTCTCAGTTCTGTGTCTGTGAATTCTGGGGCTCTGTGCTTTTAACACAGCTGTTTTTAATAATGAAGAAGACAGATAACTCATGAAAACAGGAACTGCTACCCCAGCCTTCCACTTTAGCTGCTAAATTAGTGTCTCACCCACAACAAGTCATGGAACAATGTGCACTGATGAATTCAACAGCGAGATCCAGGGAAAAGAGAGGACAAACTGCCCATCACTGACTGAAATTGGCTGAATCCTCACCAGTTCCCAAATCCACAGTCCATCACAGCTTCCAGGAGAGACATTTCCTCCTGAGCTGTCCAGTTGGGATCCAGGACAGGGAAGTCGGATGTCTGGAGAAGAAAAAAGCAGAACAAACTGTGATCCTCTGTTCCAGCCCAGGAAGAGCAAAGAAGTTCTGAACCACAGGGCCACACAGGAGATAATTCTGGTACTTTTAAACTTTTACAAAACCTGATTGAATAATTATTGGATTCCTTAGGGCACTGGGCCATCAACCACAGCAAATATTGGTACATGTTGTGTCTCCCTGCTGTAATTCCACAATGTTATACTATGAAACACAGTAAAAATTACTGGATACTTTAAGAATTATTAATTTTGAAGAAGAAAACACAAGCCTAGAGAAAGAGAAGTTGATTTATATGGTTAAAGAACTGTAAATCTAGTGAGGTGCATTGTGCTATCCAGGCACAATAAAAAGATGCAGCTTTAAATGACTCCACTACTCCATTCTGTTCCAGGTGGATATTTTAATTTTTTTAATAGTTTTAAACCTCTGAATCAAGGAATTGCATCCCTTAACCTTTCAATATGAGTAAGCAAGGGTCTCACTCCTGGGAAGCTGAGAGAGCCCAGGACTGAGCAGGTGTTATCCAAAAGGAATATTTACCATTATCTCATAAGTGTGATCACTTTGATGTTTCTTGTATTCAAATCCTCGGGTGAAACACTGCAGAACAAAAGATCAGAACTGTGTTATTTCTGCCCTGAAAAGATTTTCACTGGTCCCTTTTTAAACTTTTATTCTCTGACCACAGGGTATCCAAAGCTGATATATTCCATTTTTCTGATTTAATTTGAGCAAACCCATAAAATTGTGTTAAATCCCTGTTTCTGGTCTGTCTTTCGCTCCAACACATAACTCCTGGAAATCCAAAATTTTTTTTTAAGTATTAAGGCGAAAATTTTGGTGTTATAATTTAAAGTTGATCCTTCCAGGAAAAAACACGGAGCATTTAATAAGTATGGAAAACAAAGCTTCCCTTTAATCTTGGTTCTCTGATTAAAAGCACCAGGTTTGCAGATGTTTTTAACAGTTAAATTTCTGACTTTTAAAATACAGGTAAGTGAGCAAAAATACACCCAATATGCAAAATAGGGGTTTGTTTATTTTGTACATAGCTGAGCACAAGGCTCAGCTCTTCTTTCACTTTCAGAGGTTACTGCCAATTTTTAATCATAATAACACAAACTTATTCATTTATTAATTACACCAGCAGTACTTTCTGTGGCTACCAGCTCACAAACATAATTTTTAAAGAACTGCATCTGGTCACAAACAATTACTGCCAATATTGCACATTTTCCTTTTCTGTTTGGGAAGGGAAAAAATGCGTGGGGGTGTTTCTGGATGGGATTTTCTTTTCCATGCCACAAAGGATGACAGAAATGATGCTCCCCCAGACATGCAGCAGCACGTTGGCTCACCCCAGGCTGAGTGAGGTGAGTGAGGTGGTTTGGCTGATGCACAAAGACCTCCTTCCCCTGCCCATGCCTCAACCCTTCACCCTCCAAACCCCCTTTGTCATTTCCCTGTCCCTGAGCAAACAGGAGCGTTGGAGAGAGATGTTATTGACGTGTTCCTGGACAGCCTGGCACCTTCAGATGGCACTCTCAGAGGAAGGCAAGGCTCTGCCCTGCTGCTGGCACTCACCTGCAGGCACAGCAGGAAGGGAGGGGGCCCGCACTCAGCACACTTCACGTAGGGCTCCGTCAGGTACGAGGAGCAGCCCCGGCACGGGGGCTTGTCAAAGGGGTCACCTGGGAGAGCAGAGGGAAATCTGTGACACAGGCACAGCACTGCTCTGCCAGCCCCTAAATTCACCTGTGCCCAGCCCCAGCAGCTGATGGTGCCCATGGCTCCAGCTCAGGATGTTCCATGATTCTCTAGATTTCCAGTGAACTCAAATGTGCAACAAAATACTCTCAGGTTATAATGGCTCCAAACTCAGAGAAAGCAGGGTTAGATGGGATATTGGGAAGAAAGCCTTTCCTGGGAGGGTGGGGAGGCCCTGGCACAAGGTGCCCAGAGAAGCTGTGGCTGCCCCTGCATCCCTGGAAGTGTCCAAGGCCAGGTTGGATGGGGCTTGGAGCAGCCTGGGACAGTGGAAGGTGTCCCTGCCCATGGCAGGGGTGTAACTGGATGGGCTTTAAGATTCCTTCCAACCCAAACCAGTCTGGCATTCCGTGATTCTGATTTTTTCCAAGAAAATGGATTTGAACCAGCTCAGTTATGAGCAGAGAGAAAAAGACAAAACTCACACTGAATCATTTGTGTCCCTGTGCTCTTAAGAATTTGCACAAACAAGTGATTCTGTGGACCAAATCCTTCTGGCTTTCTGTCCCCCTCTCCCATGGCTGCTGATGGCTTTAAACAATGGCAAACCCTTCCTGAATGTCATGGAATCATAGAATTGTTTGGGTTGGAAAAGCCCTCTAAGACCATTGAGCCCAGCCACCCAGGTTTTTCATGCCCAGATGTGGGAGCTGAATTGTCAGATGGCACTTACTGCTGAAGGAGGCCAGGCGCTCCATCCCTCCCCCCGGTGCTGGTCTTGCTCCTTGGAGTAAAACTCGTCTGGCCTAAACACCCAGAGCGTGAGCCTTGTCCCAACCAGTGTATCCCAGAGGGAATTCTCTCCCTGCAGCCGCCTCTTCCACACGTGTGATCCTCCCAGGATGTCCTGAGCCGGAACCAAAAGGGCTCTCAGGAGCCTTCGGACCCCATTCCACACGGATCAGAGCCTGTTCTCTGGGCGTGGGAAGAAATCAAACACGGAGATGCAGAGTGATGGGGATGCAATCCCAAAGTGGGGGTTTCCGTGGGAATGGACGTGGGAATGGAAGTGCTGAGCGGAGAGTTATGAGCAGCTGTTGCGCAAGGAAGTGCTCTGCACCTCCCATTCCCCATTCCCCA
>VWZT01002838.1:725-40573 GCA_013397055.1 Pachycephala philippinensis
GCCCTTTGTCCGGGCTCGTTTCTCCGGTGCCCCCCCCCACTCCGATCCCGTTCCAGGAGGGATCCCCTCTCCTCCCTTCCACCTCCCGACCTCTAGCAGGAGGGATCCACGTCCCGATCCCCTTCCAAGAGGAACCTTCTCCCTTCCACGTCCCGATCCCCTTCCAAGAGGAACCCCCTCCCTCCCACCTCCCGCTCCTGCTCCAGGAGGGACCCCCCATTCCCGATCCTCTTCCAGGAGAAGCTCAAATCCGCGTGGGCTCGGCCTGGGTTTTTCCTGCCCATGGAGAACCCTCGTGGCTGCCGAGGGGGGATTTAATCCCTTCCCCGACACCCCTCGGCTCTGGGGCCCCCCGGCTCCGCGCGCGAAGCTCCGCACCGGGCACTTTAAAGCCCAGATTGTGTTTATTTATCCCNTTTTACTAGAAAGCAGCTGAGTTCTGCGCCGGCTCCTTGGGATGATGGGCGCATGGATCTGGCTGCTTTGGCCATTTCCAGGGTGGGAATGTTGCCTTTCTGTCCGGGAAGGACCGTCCAGCCCTGCGGGGGCAGCCCCCCCTCCCCGGGCAGGGCACGGCCGGCTCCCCCGGTGTCCATCCCCTTCCTCCCGGGCAGGGTCCGTGCCGAGCTCTCGGGGTTTCCAAGAACAATCGGGGTCAACATCGCTCCGAAACTTTGTTGCACTTCGTTGGGAGAAAAGAGTTGGGATGTTCTCTCTGTTTGGAAGGGATTGAAGGAATAGCTCCCGCCGTTCCTCAGGAAGCAGGTTCTGTGTTCCTGCTGCCCATTGCCTTTGTGACCCCTCTAATTATCAGCTTCTAATAACCATAAAATTCCATTAAACATCATTTTGGAAAGCTTCCTCACCTCCATCACACGGGATTCGCTGGCACATATTGACTAAAACCCAGTTTCCTTGCTCTTGCAGGCCTGAAACCACACGAAGTTTATCAGGATTAGCTTGTTTTCCTTCCTTTTTTTTCTCTTTAAGAGCTGGTTCGAGAGCAAGTTACTGAACCTGCCGCCGGTTCCTGAGATAAACTGTCTTGCCTGTGCTGTGCAGAGAAGCCAGACTTTATCTTAAAAGGGTTTTTCTGGCAGTTTCTTGCTGCTGAGTTGAAATAGTTGCTTGTTCCAAAGGCTGGTGTGGCTCAGAAAGCCCCACTTGTGCTGGCATCTGGGGACAGATGTGACAGACAGATGTTTATGGTTGGCTCTACAGGGGAAAGACAAATGTTTCTGTTCAGTTTTGTAGGGATTCAGAGATTGAAGAACTTAAATTACGTTGGTTCCGTTTTCCAGCTGGTTTATGCCCCGCTTTATTGGCTGCTGCTGCTGGGCATCCACGATGGGGCTGGAAAGCTGCATGGACAGGTTGGATGGGCTGGGGCCAGCAGGGACAGGGATTTGGGGCTGAGTTCAGTGCCATGCACAAGCTCAGCCACTCCATCCTGCTGCAGTAAATGCATGTTCTATCTGTCCTCAAGTCCTAGGGGGTGCTGCCCCAAAAGTTCTGTAATTTCTGGAAATCCCCACGTCTGATCTTCCCTCAGGTCAAACTGCTCTAATCAATCATCCAAACAGGTTTTTCCTCTGCAGCATTTCCCCCTTCTGATGCATTTAGGGGGTTTAGAGGCTCCTCCCCGAGCCAGCAGCTCCCAGCCAGCCCTCCTGGGAGCTGGAAATCCAGGGATATTCGGTGCTTGTGAAACACTGAGTTCCATGTGTAACCTAGGTGTGGTCCCCAACATCTGGCAGGGTGGCACACGGCCTGGGAGGCTGGGCAGCTCTTCCCAGGAGCCTGCCTTGTTTTGGGCTCCCTGTATCCTGGAAACTCTGATCCAGGGGCTTGGGACTGAGCCCTTTAGTTGTTCCCAAGCAGGTGGTGTTTCCTACAGGGAACCTCCTGGTGGTGAGCAGTGGGTCGGTGCCTGGCGTTCCGAAGGGATCCGAGCCGTGCTGGGAGAGCTCCCGGTGCCACCCCACAGCTGCTCCCAAGGGTGACACCAGGTGGGGTGGGAGCAGAGGTGGCACTGCCACAGTGGCCCCACTCTGGTTTGATCCAGTGCACCCAACAGACACCAAAATCCGGTTATTTTGGTGTGCCCAGGTCTAGACAACCCAAAATACGTACACGAGTGGGACAGGGCTGCAAAGCCAAGCCAGCCTTTCCCCTCGCAGGCACTTAGGTCATGTTTCAAAACAATGACTAAGTGCTCTATTTTAACAGATCCCTCGTGCCAGTCCAAAATACCCAAATGCAGCAGTTGGTACCTGATACAACCACCACAAAGCTGATTTTCCTCACATCAGGGGGTTTCTGCCACTGCTGGTTCCCAGCTTGGGTTTGGGCAGTCGGTGAGTGACGCCAGAGTTTTAATGCGACTTCCACATTTCCGACAGCTCGTTTATTTAGCAGCAGGAACCTTATCAGCTCTCAGGTGGGATTTGCTCAGAGCTGCCTGTTGGCAAAGCATGAGATGCACATGGATGGAGACATTCCCGTGGCAGGAGGAAGCTCCTGTGGCAACAACCCCCTGACAGGAGCGTGCAGCCAGGTGGGGGTCGGGCTCTGCTCTCAGGGAACGAGGGACAGGATGAAGGGAAACAGCCTCAAGCTGTGCCGGAGAGTTTTAGGTTGGATATTTGGGAAAATTTCTTCATGGAGAAGATTGTCCAGCCCTAGTTCAGGCTCTCCAGGGCAGGGGTGGAGTCCCGTGCCTGGACGGAGCTTTGCAAAGCTAGAAAGGGAGAAAACACCCCAAAAGAGAATTTTATGGAGCTGTTTCTTTGTTGGGCTATGGTGATGAACTGTTGGCTCCAGAAAGTGGGGCTGTCACTACTCGAAACCCCACGGAATTCCTGGTGTCTGCTCCCTTCGTGGAGAACATCTTGTTTAAAGGTCACGCTTCTGGGCTGTGTGTGATGTGTTCGCTTGGGATGCAGCAGTGGGAGATAGAACATGATCCACAAAATTAATCCTAATGCAGCCTTGTCTCCACTATCCCGCTGTAAATGATGGCATGTGTGCATCACAGGAGAACGGGATCCCCAGGAATGGTTTCTGTTATCGTTTGTGAGGAATGAGGCTGGTGATAATTTACAGCCACGCCGGCATTCCCGGGAGCCCCTGGCTGCTCTGCCTCCTCTGGATCCAGCGGGGCTGTCGCAGGATGCCACCAGCCTTGTGCAGCTGGGAGCTGTGACAGCCCTGCATGAGGCATGAGGACAAACCGTGCATCTCCAGTCCTGGGGCAGTGTTGGGTCCCTCAGGACAGGAGAGACCCGGAGCGGCTGGAGCGTGTCCAGGGAAGGGAACGGGGCTGGGAAGGGGCTGGAGCCCTGGGAGCAGTTGAGGGAGCTGGGAAAGGGGCTGGAGAATCCCTGAGGGAGCTGGGAAAGGGGCTCAGCCTGGAGCAAAGGAGGCTCAGGGGGGGACCTTGTGGCTCTGCACAGCTCCCTGACAGGAGGGGGCAGCCGGGGGGGGCGGGCTCTGCTCCCAGGGAACAGGGACAGGAGGAGAGGGAACGGCCTCAGGCTGGGCCAGGGGAGGCTCAGGGTGGATGTTGGGAACAATTCCTCCTGGAAAAGGCTGCCCAGCCCTGGCACAGCTGCCCAGGGCAGGGGTGAGTCCCCATCCCTGGAGGGGTTTAAAAGCCGTGTGGATGTGGCACCTGGGGGACATGGGGCAGTGGTGGCCTTGGCAGTGCTGGGAACAGTTCGAGTCGCTGGCCTAAGAGGGCTTTTCCACCCTAAACAATTCCATGATTCCCACAGCTGGACCAGCTGCAGCATCCATCTGGCTGTGCCTATTACTGGGAATTTTGACTGGGACGTTCCAGTGGAGATCACCACAACTGCTCCAAGCCAAAGCTGAGCTGGGACACACCTGGGTCCTCTCCTGACAGCTGCCTGGGGGAAGCTGTGTGTACAGAATCTGGCTGGATTTATGTGGGTTTGATGCTTCTCGGTTGTTTTGAAAGCAAAGCTTTTGATTACAAATTACCTTCCCCTGTGGGAAACTGTTGGTGTCCCTTTCTAGTTACCTTCTCATCCTGGAATTTTTATATATATGAAGTATTTTAAAAAGGAAAAAAAACCCAGATGTCTGTGCAGCAAGATCCCAGCTTCAAAAACTTTTCAAAAGGGAATTTTCAATGACTTATTTTTCGTGAGTTACTTTAAAGGTCCCTTTCTAACTCAAACTTCCGTGATTCCAAGGATGCTTTATCCCAGATCACAGATTCTTGGTTCAGACAAGCCCAGGGAATGCAGAACTCTCTGTGATCCAGGCAAATCCAGAGCAGGTTCACACCCAGGGAAACACTGGAAGTCCAGTGCCCACCCGTACACTTTACAAATTTAACTGATTGGAAAAGTGGAGGGATTTATTTAGCACATGAGTCCTCTGGGCTGAGGGGATGGATTTAAGGAGGTGCAGCTTCACTGCTCCCTTCCCTGGCTTAGGCTGGAAAAAACAGAATTGTTGTGACTGGAGGAGCTCAAACTTCCTTGTGTGTCTGGCCCAGAGAGATAATGAGTCATGTGTGGCCATGGCTGAGCAGCTCTCCACAATCCCAGCTCATTATCTAAATGTCTGATTTGGCTCCTGAGCCCCACGTTTCCAGGATTTCATTTTCTTTCCTGGGATTTCATTACCTTCCTCGGGCTGAGCTGATCTTTTGACAGGGGAAGCGCTCGGATTTCCAAGGTATGGATAGGAAAGAGTGTTTCAGGCTGGGGACAAAGAACATTTTTGTGTGCCTGACTTCCTTTCATCCAGGGCCTCTCCAGGAGCTGGTCGGTGCTCCGTGGCCATGAATGCCAATGGATCCTGTGTATAGACACATTCCTGCAGTGCTGCAGCCTTGGCAGAGGCGCTGGGAGCCGAGGAGAGGCAGACACGAAAGGTCATGTCTGTTTAGTTTAGGTCTGCTCAATTCTTCTTTTGAAGAGCTGTAACTGTAGCTGAATGGGCAAAAGTGCCAGAAATGGAGAGTTCCCAGGCAGGAATGTCAGTACTGGGGCCTGAGGAGCTGGGAGTCCTCTGAGGAGCTGGGAGTCCTCTGAGGTGCTGGATTTTTCTCTTTTCACAGCTGCATCATTTCCAAACTCAGACTGGGAGAGCTCAGGTGACAAGTTCAGTCCTCCTGCTCCTCCCTTGTTCTGTTGATTTAAACGTGACCTGAGCACTTCCCAAGCAGTGCTCCTGCTGCCTCCCTGCCCTTTGTGAGGGAAAACCATTCCACAGGAAGCCTTTTCCTTGGTAAATAACATTTATGGCCTTTGAAGTCGGGCTATAACTCCCTGATAGCCTGGGAAAGCCTTTGAAGGGCTCAAGGTGTCCAGTGGGGAAGGGCCTGGACCAGCCCATTCACATGGAGATGAAATTCCTCACATATCTGAGCACGGGCAGTTTCCAAGGTATCTTATCTCGGGAGTGTCAGGCTCAGGAGAAAAGCTGCTGGATAACAACAGCTTCTGCTGCTCTTTGGGATCTGTGTGCAGGGATTTCATCCCTTGGCTGGGCGTTGCAGGAAATTCATCTCATCCCACTGGAAAACTGACTTGGAAGAAGATCAGGCTCTCTGTGGCAATTAGTAAAGCTGTTCTACCTCTTTTTTTTTTAATCTTCTGTTAAGTGAAATATTTTTGAATATCCATTTCTGCATTTAGGGAGCTCTGCTCGTGCTCACCTCATTTGCATTCGTTGCTGCTGTTGAATATGGATGTGAATTATGGAGATCATTCATTCAGTTCTCCCAGCAAGTTGTGCCTCATAAGATTTCCCTGCTTTGTGACTTGCCTGGGGCTGAGGGAATAATTCCTTATCTCTGTTCCCCAGGACCCTTTTGGCTGCTTATTAGGAAGCTGGGAATCCCCTGCTCCCTCAGTTCTAAGGGCTCTGGGCACGGCTGCTCCTGCAGCTCCTTGGGAACTGATTTATTGGGAAAAAGCTCCAGTTTGTGCTGCTCTGAAGAGAGCTGGGAGCAAAGCTGCAAAAGCAGCGCTGGAGAGCAAACCTTGAGGAAAAACACAACCCCTGGCACATGAGAGTGCCCAGGAATATGGGACTGGGTGGTTGTAGAGTCGCAGAATCCCAGGATGGTTTGGGTTGGATGGACCTTAAATCCCATCTTATCCCACCCGTGCCATAGCAGGGACACCTTCCATATCCCAGGCTGCTCCCAGCCCCATCCAGTGTGGCCTTGGGCACTGCGAGGGATCCAGGGGCAGCCACAATATTCCTGTTGTGATCCAACAACCTTGGGTTTGATGGTTTGGACAGGCTCACTTTAATGGTCTGAAACAAAAGAGAGAAACCTGTAGTACTGAAAAAAACATCTCAGAGATGACAGAAATATGGGTGCTCAGCTGCAACAGGATGCCTGGAAACTCCCACTGTAAATCAGGATGGAATTGGTGTCCTGGGGCTTTAAAGGATTTTGGTGTGGATAAAGCTTGAAGTCAAATATAAGAAAGAAAAACTTTTCCCAAGGAGAGTGGGCTTCCATTAGGCAGTGAGGTTATTTAATTATAGTTATTCTGCATATAAAGCTGCTGCAATGTTCCAAAAAGCTTTGTGAAATAAGAACTATGAAAGGAACAGTAATTAAAAGGCTCTGTGTCACTCAAATACATTAAACTGGTGGCATCGAGGTCAGGAAAGAGAGAGGCAGAAAAGAAAAATCCATGCTGCAATAAATACGTATTTATAATCCTGAGTGGATATATGGTGTTATTCAGGTTCTGGCTGTTCCAGTTGGAAAAGCTGGGTCTGTCCATGATAAATTAGCTTGTTTATTCCTACCCTGCAGTCGCTTAGGGTAATGAAGCAGAAGCCCTTTGTGTGTGCTCGCTGGGAAGTGCTGGCTGGCTCCGAAGGGGGTAATTGAGTAGAAAAGCAGAATGCTCCCGGTGCCGGGAGAAGTTAAATCCCCCCGAGGTCAGGGGGATTCAGCCTTTAATCAATGTGGACACAATGCAATTGAGAGTTTCCAAAGGGCTTGTTTATGGTGCTGGAGCAAGGGTCGGTGGTTAATGGGAGTGCTGGAGGTGCTGGGATGAGAAGGTGCAGGATGTGTTTCCCAAGGTGAGGGCTGGTGGGGGACTCGGAGGGGATGGAAATCCTGGAACTTGTGTGCAGGAGGAAGGAGGTGTTGGAGGCTTCATCACTGAAGCTTTTTGAAGATCTGCTTAATTTATTGAAATTAAAATACTGAGTGATGGTGGCTCTTACCCAAACCTAGGTGTACATAACATCCCCCCAAAAAATGCTAAAAATTGAGCTCACTTGTCTCAGTATTTTTTTTCACCTAAAGATTGAAGTCTGAAACCAGAGAAGCAGTGTATTTTTTTTTTCTTGGCGTACTAGCTCCTGAGGGAAGCCCCTTGGACCTCATTTTCTGCTGCCCTGGTGGGATCAGGTCCTGAGCACCCTGCCCTGACCTCCTGGCTGGATGGAAAGGATGAAATTCCATGCAGGGCTGTTTCAGTCGGTGCCACACGGCTGAGGTGGCCCTGGCACAGTCCATGGCAAGCCCTCCCTGGGCACTGGTGGCCACACTGGTGAAGGTGTCCGGCTTTCCAAGTATTGGCTGGCTAAAACCATCCAGGAAGCAGCAGGATCTGCTCTGCCCCTGTAATTTGGGATACGCTTGGGATTTTTCCAGAGGCCCTGCTGGAGGAGGTGCAGAGGCAGAAGTTTAAGGGAAATTTAGGTTAGATATTGGGAAGGAATTGTTCCCTGGGAGGGTGGGGAGGCCCTGGCACAGGGTGCCCAGAGCAGCTGTGGCTGCCCCTGGATCCCTGGCAGTGTGCCAGGCCAGGTTGGATGGGTTTGGAGCAGCCTGGGATAGTGGAAGGTGTCCCTGCCATGGCAGGGGGTTGGATGAGACAAACTTTAAATCCTCTTCAACCCAAACCAGTCTGTGATCCTGTGGCAGTGCTGGCAGCTCCAGCACCTCCTGCCCACGGCTTTTGGCATTTGGCACTGCTGGTGTCCAACCCCTGGCACGAGGGGTCTCTGCCCCACGCTGTGGCAGCCCCTGGGGCCAGGACTCCTTCCTGGGGGCTCCTGGCTGAGCTGGCTCCCGGAGAGCTGCACTCCAAGTGGCTTCTCCCAAACCTCCCTCTGGAGCCCTGCTCCTCTCTTACCACAAGTGGTACCTGCATTCCTGCAGTTCTCGTGGCAGTGAGCAGCCTGGAGCACGAGGCTGATCCAGCGTGTTCTGCACACAGAGCCCTTCAATTATTTACAGGCTGACAGAGATCCTGGGATCCGTGGAGCTGCTGCATCCCCCAGGCTGGGGGCAGCGGGGTGGGGGCAGCCCTTGGCACCACAGCACAGCCCCAATCCCTCGGTGTGAGCTTTGTTTTGCATAGCACTTTGTAATGCTGTTGGCTGACTTGGCTGCAGCTCCACAAAGCATTTTTTTTCCACTTGGTTCAACACTCACTTGGATTTAATGGGCCAGGAGCCAAATCAGTAATGGAAGCCAAGTGCCGACGTTTGTTTGGTGCGCGATTCCCGACGAGGAATATGTATAGTAATTGTCTCATGCTCCTCAAAGCTGTAACTTTGGCAGAGGGGAGGCTGCAGGGAGCGTGCCAAGTGTTTAAAATCATAATCAGGCAGTGATGAAAACATGTATTTATGGCTATAATGAGTTGCATCAAAGCAAGAAACATTCGGCTTCTCTGTAGAGGGAACGATGTCTCTTAATTCAGAAATGCCTTCGAAATCACCCAGAATTTGTCAGAGTTAAAGAGCTCAGAGAGCTCGGCTGAAATGCCTGGCTTATTTCACAGCAATATTCCCGATATTCCCTTCCAGCTGCAGTTTTAGCTGTGGTTACTGGGCTCTGCATTGAGGCACGGTGGAGGAATCAACATTTATTGCAGTGTTTTATGCACTGTGGGCACGTCATGAGCGTTCTGTAACCCTGGACTTGCAGCTTCATTTTTATTTGTTTGTTGGATGCTTTGTTTTATTCTACTTTGCTGTTTCTTGCTGCAATATTTAGGGTGGATATTGGGAAAGGTCCTTCCCCCAGAGGTGCTGGGCACTGCCCAGGCTCCCCAGGGAATGGGCACGGGCAGAGGCTGCCAGAGCTCCAGGAGGGTTTGGACAGTGCTGCCAGGGATGCCCAGGGTGGGATTTGGGGTGTCTGTGCAGGGAAGGGGTTGGACTCTGATCCTTGTGCATGCCTTCCCGCTCAATATATTCCCTGATTCTGGTATCAAGAACTCGTTTGGATTTGGGGTTGCTTTAACCTCTGAGTGTTGTGTCATTCCTGGGGGACAGCTGTATGCAGCGAGTTTGGGATGTGGCAGTGCAACACGTGCACATGTGGATTGAGATGAATGAATCTGGGAGCACTCATGGAATTCTTTCAGCTGGAAAAGCCCTCTAAGGTCAGCGAGCCCAACCATTAACCCAGCACTGCCCACCTGCTCATGCCAGTCCCCTGGAGCCCACCCTTACCCCGGCATCCCTGTGCCTTTGGAGCTGGAAGAAACTCAGTGCTGTGAAAAAATGGAAAAAATGTGGTTTATAAACATTTGGCTTTTGAGTAACTTCCTCCTGCCTGGCGTTGAGTCACCTCTCCCCGCCCGTGGGAAGCCGGGTGGATGTCACCCTGTGCCGAGGTGGCACGCTGGGCAAGGAGCTCCACAGGGCTCCTGGCTGCCATCCCAAACGGCTCCAGAGCTGCTGTGATGATCCTGCTGTGCCCAAATTACAAGGGAGCCAGGGCTGAATCATCTGGGTGTAGCAGTGCGGGGCTGGGGGCAGCGGCAGGGTGAAGCTCACTCTGGGGTTGTTTTCCTCGTTGGAATATTGGGAGTTTGTAGGGTGGTGTTATTGCTGCTGGAGTTTTGGGGGAGCTGTGATCTGTAAGGGAAGTCCTGGATTATCTGTCAGAATGAGGGTGGTGACAACACGAAAATCACCTTCTGCAGTCTCATTTCCCATCCCACTCACTGCCCTGGAGCAAAACCTTCCTGCCCAAGGAGATGTGTGGCTTTGCACGGCGCAAATCCCCAGGGTAAATCCTGCCCTGCCCTGCAGGACCATGAGGTTTGGGATTAGTTTATCCATCCAGGTTTCTCTGGGCACATGCTTTCTGTGTGGATTTGCTTGAGTGAGCATAGGGGAAGGAAAAGATTTCAGTAAATCAGGATGATTTTGTGTGACCGAGACATCTGAGGCTGAACCAGCAGATCCCAGCTCTTCAATTAATCCTAATTTGATCCCACTACAAAGTCAGTAATACATCTGTGGATGTAATAAACTTAATTACTTGACTGTGAGATCAAAGAGCTGTGAAGGAGCAGCACTGGGTGCATTTGTTTTAAATTGCCTTCAAAGAGCCGAGCGGGGAGCTGCCAGTTTTGGTGGGGAAACCGCTGTATCAGATGTCTGAGGATGCTACAAATGTGGTTCTCTTGCACTCCCAGCTCCCAGCCCCACGACAGCTGTTCCCTACATGTCGGTGAAGTGCATTGACGTGAGGAAGAACCACCACAAAACCAAGTGGCTGATGCCCTGGGGACCCAACCACTGCAAGAAGCTCAAGGACTTCGACGAGGCCGTGAGCCGGCAGATCGAGGCCAACGACATCGTGTTCGCCGTGCACATCCCGCTGCCCAGCAAGGAGATGAGCCCCTGGTTCCAGTTCATGCTCTTTATCATGCAGCTGGACATCGCCTTCAAGATGGACAACGACCTCAGTAAGTGCCTGGCACCAGGGAGGGGCTGCCTGGCTCTCATTTCCCAGTGTGCCGCCCCTAAAGGGGTTTACCTTGTGCCGTGTGGTGTGCTGGTGCCACACAGTGAGCTGGTGCTGGAGCCTGTTCTGGATCTGGGAATTGGTGATCCTGGAATGGGTTGGGTTGGGAGGGATCTCAAAGCCCCTCCTGTTCCACCCTGCCATGGCAGGGACATCTTCCACCATCCCAGGGTGCTCCAACCCAGCCTGGGGCACTGCCAGGGATCCAGGGGCAGCCACAGCTGCTCTGGGCACCCTGTGCCAGGGCCTCCCCACCCTCCCAGGGAGCAATTCCTTCCCTGTATCTAACTTAAATTTCCCCTCTTTCAGTTTGAAGCTATTATATAAATACTAAATAAATATACAAAAAATCCCAAAATTCAAAAAGCCCACCCAAACTCAAAAACAATCCTGCAATAAAACCTGCAAAATTATGTTGAGAGCAGCAGGGGCAGGACTGCACTGGCCCTTCCTGGAAGGGAAGTTGTCCATGTGTTTGCATGTTTTAAAGTGTTTGGGGAAAATCCCTCTCTAACTATAACCTACAGTGAATAAACAATTTGCTTTCCAGACTGGTTGAGCTGGGGTGTGTGGGGCTCCTGCCCTGGCTCCAGCCTGGCTGTTGGGCTGGCTCCATCTTCAGGGATCTGTGGAGTGGGATCAGTTCAGGGAGTTTGGGGTTAGGAGCTTTTTTAGCCAGCTTTGTGCTCTTGACCCCCTTCCTGCTCAGCGTGGAACTGTTCCTCCAGCTATTTATCCCAGACTGGTTTGGGTTGGGAAGGACCCCAGATCTCCAGTGCCACCCCTGCCATGGGGAGGGACACCTTCCACTATCCCAGGGTGCTCCAAGCCCCATCCAACCTTGAGCACTTGCAGAGAGGGAGCAGGGATTATTTAATGCATTATCATTCAGATAAGTTAGAAATGAGCTTGGAGAAAGCTTTCACCTGTGTTCTTATCCCTGTAATTATCTCTGAAATACAGAGAGAGCAGCTTTGTGCCTTTATTAAGGCCTCACCTCCTTACACTTGGATAGATGATTGCATTAGGGAAACAGCTTTTTATTCCAAGGATTTTCAAGCTGAACCACCGTGCTGGAGTCAGGAGCTGAGCACTTGGAGCAGGCTCCTGGAATGCTAACGCAGCTCCTGGCAGCATTTCTGCTGCAAGAGCAGAGCCTGGGCTTCAGCTTTGTGCCCTTCAGTGACTGAGTCCTGCAAAAGTGGGAGGTTTTTTTCAGATCTCGAAGCAGAAAAGCTCAGTTTGGACCACCCCCTGGGTAAGAGAAAGGAGGTTTGGGGATTTTCCAACACTTTGTGCCAAGCCGAAGGCAGATGTAAATTAAGTGTAAAATCTCAGGAACTAGTAACACATTTCTTGCTTGCTAGATTGTGTTGTAACAGCTCTTAAAGAAATAAACAGAAGACTTGTTAAGCTGAATTAATTGCATGTGTGGGTCTATCCCCTGCTGTTAAATGAAAGGGCCTCATTGATCAGGTGATTTGGATCAGCTCTTCTAAAGGGGCAGTGATAAGGATGTGAAATAACCTCATTTCTTCTTTTAAAGCAACAATTCAAGTTTCTTCTCTCTGGGGCTCTGAGCCCTCCAGGCCTCCTTCTGCTGTGGCCGATGCCAGCAGGGGCTGGTGCCAAACCAGGGCCGCTCCTGGAGGGCACCACAGCTGCTGAAGCCTCCGGTCACTGTCCTAAAAACTCTCTTGGAGCTGCCTCGGATCATCCAGGAAAGCAGCACTGCTGGGGGCTGCACAGGCTTTATCCTCCTGAAGAAGCTGCTGCCTGGGGCACATCCTGCTCTCCCAGCTCCCACAGCTCCACCACAGGGCCTGAAGGTGCTGTGCAGGGTCCTGGGCTCCTCCAGTTCCCCTTGGCCTCCACCAGGGATGTTGCTGAGCCACATCAAACTGCCTCCTGCCTTTTTCCTCGAAGGCCCTTGGTTGTCCTCTTCCCCTGCAATCCCTAAGCAAGGCCAACGCACAGAGTAAACCTGAGTTTGGTTTTTCCAGGATGCTGCAGCCCTCCTGGGACAGGGAAGTTTCGGGCCAGGGGCAGCTGGGCTGTGCCTGTTGGGAGATGCCAGTGACTCATGGCTGACTCCTCATCTCCAGAGAGCAGGAGACAGACCGGGGTGAGCTCTCATCATCCAGGAGCAGTGTCAGCTCCCTTCATCCAGTCCTGGGTCAGCTCTCCTCATCTGGAAGGATTTTTCTGGAACAGAGGGGAAGGGCAGCCCTGGTGAGGTGCCCTGGAAGAGCCTGGCAAGGGCTGAGCCTGCTGGAATACCCTGTGGGATCTGCACCTTTCAGAGGAGCAACCAGCCATCAGCACCTTCACCTTGGGAACTCCCTCTGGACTTCCAGTGGTTTTGAAATACAGATGTTTTTGGAATGCAGGTGTTTAGAAGCTGAGCTACTTCCCTGTGTTTCTCCTTCCCAGAAAGCTGGGAGAGACTTTGCTCCTCTGAGGAAGAGGCTATTTCTGTGCTGTCCCTGTCCTTTCTTGATGTATTGTGCACTCAATTATTAAAACCCCTTCCCAGAACTGGGGAAGGAGGGGGCCAGAGGAAGGAGATAGAGTTTCTTTGCAGCTGGAAAGCAACTGTGTACAGTCAGAGGGCTGAGTGCTGCAGCCTCCTTTTCTAATTCATCCAGCCTTGGGCTTTTTGGTAGGTTTTGTAATTTTAGGGAGCTGGTGAAGCATGGAAGTGTAATGGAAATAATTCCAGCATTTCTGCTTGCCTGCCATAGGCTTCTCCCCAGCCAGCTGTGTTAGTGTGCAGCTGGCACAGAGCCCCCTCCTGAAACAACTCCACTATTTTTAGGCCATTGTAATATGAGTGAAGATATCCTGGGCAAGTATTGTCCTATAAAGTGATTCATGGAAAAGATCCTGGGCAGTAAAATGCCAGTGGGAAAAATTACACCGGTGGTGCTTGGAGCACGAGCAGAGAGTCCCTCACTGGGGGGGTCACAGAGCTCAAGGCTGGGAGGCCTCCAGGAGTGTGTCTTGTCCTCATTTGGGTTGGAAGGGGCCTTAAAGCCCATCCAGTGCCACCCCTGCCATGGCAGGGACACCTCCCACTGTCCCAGGCTGCTCCCAGCCCCATCCAGCCTGGCCTTGGGCACTGCCAGGGATCCAGGGGCAGCCACAGCTGCTCTGGGCACCCTGTGCCAGGGCCTCCCCACCCTCCCAGGGAAGGATTTATCCCTAAGCTCCAATCTGACCCTGCTCCCTCTCACTTTAAAGCTGTTTAATGCTGTGCAGGAAAAGGCCACCCTCCCCTCTCAAGAATTTGTCTATTCACCATCTGATTAATGTGAATAAGGCGTGAATCTTCTTAAAATTTGGTTCTCTGTCACTGTCCTTATTTGTTCCTCAGGGACAATGGGAGTTGCTGATGGAAGGCTGGCGTAGGATTATCATGGAATCATTTAGGTTGGAAAAGACCTTTAAGATGGAGTCCAACCACTAACACAGCTCTGCCATCGGTCTGCTGTGCTGAAATATATGGATATATGGATATATCTATATTTTATGTTGACAGCCCTGAAAGGTCTTTGCACAAAACTCATTTCCAAGGGGAGGTGTCACCCCAACGGAGAGACTGATGGAATTCCAGAGGGAGCTTCTAATCCATTGGCCTGGAAAGGCACGCAGCAGTTCATCTTCTGCCTTCTGGTTTTCATACTCGATGGCAGCAGCAACATTTGGACTAGAAAGATGAAATACTGAAAGCTGTTTTTCTTGGATTTAATCCCAAGCATTCCAGTTGGTTTTATGGCTTCTGAAATGGAGTTCATAGTTCTTTTTAGCCGGGCCAAGTTCAACCTTATGTTCCCATTTATCTGTTTTGCTGGTCTCCTAAACAGCGGATCTGAGATGGCAAATTCATGTTTCATGGAAACCCAGCTCCTGGCAGCTCTGGAAAGGGACTGGATACGGATCTGGATGGTACAGATCACGTGCACCAAAAACGCTCAGAAAAATCCTGAAGTGTCCACATCAGATGCACAACCCAGCCACCTCCAAAGGGAGTATAAATAGAACTCCAAACCACAGATCCCTTCCACGCCCCTTCCCATCCGGTGGGATGAGTGTGCCACCACGTATTCCCAACAAAAATATAGCTGAAAAGATGGGTTCTGGAGCCATCTCCCAACACTTCACAGTGGATGGTTCTGGAGCCATCTCCCAACACTTCACAGTGGATGGTTCTGGAGCCATCTCCCAACACTTTTCCATGGCAGATGGTTCTGGAGCTATCTCCCAACACTTCACAGTGGATGGTTCTGGAGCCATCTCCCAGTGCTTCTCCATGGCAGATGGTTCTGGAGCCATCTCCCAACACTTCACAGTGGATGGTTCTGGAGCCATCTCCCAGTGTTTCTCCATGGCAGATGGTTCTGGAGCCATCTCCCAACACTTCACAGTGGATGGTTCTGGAGCCATCTCCCAGTGCTTCTCCATGGCAGATGGTTCTGGAGCCATCTCCCAACACTTTCCATGGTGGATGGTTCTGGAGCCATCTCCCAGCACATCTCCATGGTGGATGGTTCTGTAGGTTTTCCAACCAGCTCTCAGAGTTTGGTGCCCTGTAAAAGAAGGCTGGGCTGTAACATGCACGTGCCTGTTTTGGAGCGTGTTCCTCGTTCAGAGCCTTCCCTGGGATCTGTGCCTGGTAAACAGGAGGATTTTCCAGCTGGTGGAGCTGGTACAGACTTGCCTCGGGTTTTTGAACGTGTTGATGTGTTGCTCCTTGGCAGCCTCAGCTGCAGCTCCAGTGCATGAACTCGCTCAGTTACAGCTCCTCAATGAGTCTGTTCCAGCCTGAACAAGCCTGTTCCAGCCTCATTCCCTCCTGGCAGCAAGGACCCCCTGGCAGTGTCCTGGCAGGAGCACCTTTCCGAGCACTTGTATCCCAGACTGTCACTGTGAACAGGTCCAGGAGAGGACGAGCTGCTGGTGCCACATGGATGTGTGACCTTGCCAGGCCACGAGCTCTGTGTGTGTCACTGACATGCAAGCTGGGGCATCTGCAGAGGCAGGAACGAGTCAGGGCAGGTGTGGAGGAGCAGGGGAGGGCTCCAGAGTGTTCTGTAGGGGAGGAAGGGAGGGCTCCAAAAACTTTCTTTAGAACAACTTAAGCTAAACAAGACATACAGAAAACATCAGCGCTGTTGTGTACAGCTGGTTCTGAGGTTTTTTCCAGCTAGGCCAGCATAGCTCAACTTCAGTTCATTAATTGTTTTCATAAAGGAACTTTGTGTCGTGTTTTTTAATTACTTTGGGAACCTTCTGAGCCTCCCGTCTCCTTGCTGTTGCAGAGGAAAACGCAGAGATCACCCTGGATGTATCGCTGGCCTATCGTGACGACATGTTCGATGATTGGGAGGAAATAGCACATGCCATAGAGATCAGGAAGCTGAAGTGCACCTTTGGCTCTCCAAAAGTAAGGAATTTGGATGACACTGGTGGTGGGGAAGAGTGGAAGTTGTCCTCTTCCAGTCACAGAACCGTAGAATCACCCTTTCCCTGAAAAAAATTTCCCCAGTATCCAACCTAAACCTCCCCTGGCACCGCTGGAGGCTGTTTTCTCTTGTCCTGTCACTTTTCACCTGGGAGAAAAGGCCAATTCCTACCTGGCTCCCACCTCCTGTTAGGGAGTTGTGGAGAGTTTATCTTGGGAGGCTCCCATTAAAGCCTGAAATGTGAACCTGTTTGAGGTCAAACCTTATTTACTCAGTGATCCTAAACAATCAAAAACTTGAAAAATATCTCTCAGCCGCTGTCTCGCACAGGCTGGAATTTGCAAACAGGCTCTGGGTGCTCCCAGTGCTCCCCGTTTGAGGGCTCTGTGGTGTGCTGTCCCTGGGGGCTGAGGGCCGTGCTTCTGCTCCCTGCCCTTTCTGCAGACCGTGGAGTCCGAGGGCCGTCACTACGACTGCGACTTCCTGCCCTTCATGGAGATCGGCAGCGTGGCACACAAGTACTACCTCATCAACATCCGCCTGCCCGTCAACGACAGGAAGGGCATCAACGTGGGCATCGGCGAGATCAAGGACATCCGCCTCGTGGTGAGTGCCCTGTCCGTCCTCTGCCACCCGGGATGTGTGCCCGGGCTGCTGCAGCTCCTGGCCCGAGCTCCTCTGCCTCCAGTGGCACTGTCCTCCTTCCTGGGGGATGCCCTCTTTGCCTGCTCTTCTGAGGAGCCCTCCCCAGGCCTCCGGAGCTGGCCTCTCCCATGCCTCCGAGCTGCCTGTGTCCTCTGCTTCCCACCACAGTCTGCCTGGGATGCAGAGTCCTTATGGATAGGAGCTGAGGAGGAGCAGGAGAGTTCAGAGGGGGCCTTGTCTGTCCTGAGTTGGCTGTGGCCGTGTCTGGGAAGGCTGTCAGTGATCCTTGCTCTGCCCGCCCTCGAGGCTTGGTGAGCAGGGATGCTTTTCCCAGCTGGAGGCCGTCCCACCACGGCTGCGGTGGCTGCAGACGGCGGTGGGAGGACGCGTGGCTGCAGAAACATGCTAATGAGCCAGTGCTCTTCCCACCAGGCTGACTCGGCTCCATGAGTATCTCGTTACTTGTCTGGGAGTAATTCCGCCAGCTTTTTCCATGCTGTGTCAGATTTCCCTCTCTCCCTCGCCGTGGAAGCCATGTCTGTTGGCATTGTTCTCAGACCTTCTGGAACTTGCCCAGGTGGCCTGGGGGCTCAGTGGGCACCCATTCCCTGTCCATCATTGGCATCCATCGGGATGCGCTTCCATGTGTGTGCCTCTCCTGACACTGCCATGAGGAGAAGCACAGGATGACAATGTCAAACCCTGTACCCTGGTTTTCCTCAGGGCATCCATCAAAACGGAGGCTTCACCAAGGTGTGGTTTGCCATGAAGACCTTCCTGACGCCCAGCATTCTGATCATCATGGTGTGGTACTGGAGGCGGATCACGCTGATGACGCGCGCTCCCGTCCTGCTGGAGAAGTGAGTAGGGGCCCGTGATGGCACCGGGGACCTCGAGCAAGGGGACCCCACTGAGGGGATCATTGTTCCCAGGCAGAGCCCACGGTTGGGGGATAGGAATTGTCTCTTCTCCATCCCCTCCCTCCACCCAGCCACACTGGGAGCTGGAGAGCTCCACAGCTTCTCTTTTCTTTCCCGTTAAACCCACGGAGGAGGAGGAGCTGCTCTGAGGAGCTCAGTCCTAGGGGGTTTGGTGGCAGGAGGTGACACTTCCCAAACGGTGCTGGATTTCTGCCTGTTGCTCTCCACGCACAGCTTTGGCTTTTGGGGTTCTGTCCTTCCCTTGCACACTGGACAGAGATGGTGTTTGTGCCTTTCCAGGGTCATCTTTGCTCTGGGAATTTCCATGACGTTCATTAACATCCCTGTGGAGTGGTTTTCCATCGGATTTGACTGGACTTGGATGCTGCTCTTCGGAGACATTCGACAGGGCATCTTCTATGCCATGCTGCTCTCGTTTTGGATCATCTTCTGCGGGGAGCACATGATGGTGGGTACCACACCCATGGGAAGGGGGTTTCCAGCCCCGCTTCCAGGAAAACCAGGCAGCTCCCTTGCTGCTGGTTGGAAATGATGCTGTTGGGACTGGCACCAGCTGAGGGGACTTGATGCTAACTTGCTTTTCCTTTTTCTCCTCCTTCCTACCCCGTGATCAGGACCAGAATGAGCGGAATCGGCTCTCGGGGTACTGGAAGCAGGTTGGACCCATCGCTGTGGGCTCCTTCTGCCTCTTCATCTTCGACATGTGTGAGAGGTGGGTGCAGCTCTGCTCCCAGGCTGGGCCATCCTGGAGCAGAGGTTCCTGGTCACCTCCCGCAGCAGGGACCTGCAGCACAGCTGGCTCTTCCCATGGGGAACCTTGGGATTCTTCCCCCAGAGGGTGCTGGGCACTGCCCAGCATCCCCAGGGAATGGGCACGGCCCCGAGGCTGCCAGAGCTCCAGGAGCGTTTGGGCAGTGCTCCCAGCGAAGCCCAGGGTGGGATTGTTGGGGTGTCTGTGCAGGGCAGGAATTGGATCAGTGATTCTTGTGAGTCCTTCCAGCTCAGGATATTCCCTGACTATGATTCCCAGGCTGCAGAGTGACCAAGGGGCCCTCTGACCCCCTTGGCCTCTGACAGTTGGTGTTTTCGTTCCTCTCTGCAGGGGAGTGCAGCTCAAGAACCCCTTCTACAGCATCTGGACCACCGAGGTGGGCACGGAGCTGGCTGTATCCTTCCCCTGGTTTGTGGGAGAGGGAGGTGCTCCCTCCTGCCAGGTCCCTGGGAGGTGTGGGGAAATTCCCTGCTTTTGGGTGGTCGGGGGTGGCTCAGGCACTGCAGGAGATCACTGGGAAACTGAATATGGGAATCACCTGGATAACGTTTTCTAGGATTTCTTTTTAGTTTTTCCCTTAACTTCCTCTGCACAGATGGCCTTTATTATAGTCGCAGGGATCTGCCTGTGCCTCTATTTTCTCTTCCTGTGTTTCATGGTCTTCCAAGTGTTCAGAAACATCAGTGGGAAGCAGTCGAGCCTCCCTGCCATGAGCAAGGCTCGCCGCCTTCACTACGAGGTAAGGGCCCTCCTGGGAGCACAGATTCCTTGGTTTTAAAAGATATTTTGGACCTCAGAGTCTGTTCTGAGACCCCCTTTATCCATAATCTCACACTTCCATTTCTCCTCCTCTAATAATAATTTTTGTGCTTAATGGGGAGTGTTGCTAAGACCACCTGATATTTCATGGTGTAAGTTCAGATTGTTGGGGTTGTCATTTCCTTCTGAAGTTGCTGAAGGGTCAAAGCACAACACATTCCCCCCATTATCCCCATTTTTAGCCCATGATTTTGTATGTTTTTCTGTCCTACCTGATTTGCCTGCTGCCAGCCCCAAGGAACTCATTCTCAGTGCTTAACCTGCTTCTGCAGGGGTGCAAATATTTATCCCCAAAGTTATTCTGTTAAACCATGGTCGCTTCTGCTTTAAACAAGTCATTATCACCCATCATGAAGTCACATGAAAAATTTAGAAAATTTGACTTGAGAGAATTTGAAGCAGATAGTGAGTGTTTTTCCCTCTAGCAGGAGGCACAGGGGTTCAGCTTGTGGTGCAGGGCTGCTGCTGCCACGCTCCACATCCAAACATCTGGGGAACACGGATCTGGTGTGGAAGAGTTAAATTAATAGTCCTTTGTTGTCGTGGTGTGGCAGGGTAATTACACAGACACTGACATTTCCACCTAAATTCCAGAACCAGGGTAAAAAAACCCACGCACTCACCCAAAACCAAAAGAATTTGTAAGTAAAAATGTAAAACCAGTGAAAGCAGGGGTGGTGGGCAGTGGGATTCCCAGCCAAGGAGTTCGTCTCGGAATCTCCATTCTGTAATAGCCAGCCGGGTTTTCCAGACGTTGGAATCGCCGCAGCTCCCTCCCGGCCGGGCTGGGGGTGAGGATGAGTGCGGTGAGACCCCGAGCCCACGCTGAGGCACCGACCCACCACGTGTTTGTTTTACAAGAGCCGGGAGCTGTCGGGCAGTCCCCTCCTGCAGCCCGGCTCGCACCGACGTGCCACCTCTTCCGCTCAATTAGCTGCTGCTCAATCAGTCACCGAGCAAATGTCATGGAAAGGCAGCGCTGCCCAGACGTGCCCACCCCGCGCAGAGCTTCCGGCAGGAGCGCAGACGTGTGGGGAGCGGAGGATATGGGCTGTGCTGAGCACGGTACAGGAGTGGGTGGAGGTTGTTTTGCTTTGGGGTTTCGTGGGTTGGACCCTTGTTTTATTTTTTATTTTTTATCCTCGTGTCTTGTCTATCCTAAAACCAAAAATGGGTTTTGTGGATTCTGTTAATGTGACCAGTGACATTTCTCTCTAAACAGGGGCTGATTTTTAGGTTCAAGTTCCTGATGCTCATCACCCTGGCCTGTGCAGCCATGACCGTCATCTTCTTCATCGTGAGCCAGGTGAGGGATGGCTCTGGGCTTCCTGGGACAGCATCAGCTGCCGCTTCCCAGCCGCTCCTGACGCCGGCTCATCACTGGTCAGACAGGACTGGCCTGTTCTGAGCACGTTTGATAACAAGTTGCTTTTGAAGAAGTTGTTTTCATTTATTTGAAGCTCTGCCATGCAATTGCTGAGGCTGGAGCCGGCACAAGGCCCTTGGCTCCCAGCGAGCGTCGGGGCTGCGCCGTGCGGAAAATCGGCCAACAGAGTTTAGTCATTTCTGAGAACTCAGCAAGAGGAAAACGTTCTGTTCACACTGAAACACTCGGGTGGCTTTGTGTGCCCACGGAGATGTGACAGCATCCAACCTTCCCTGGGCTGACTTTGCAGCCCTGCTGTGCCCAGCAGTAGCTGTACCTGTTTGTCCTGAGCTCCGATGTTGCCTCTGTATGAATGAGCTTTTATCACTGCGTGAATCACGGAGTCACAGACTGGCTTGGGCTGGAAGGGACCTCAAAGCCCATCTCATGGGCAGGGACACCTCCCACTATCCCAGGGTGCNCAGCGAGCGTCGGGGCTGCGCCGTGCGGAAAATCGGCCAACAGAGTTTAGTCATTTCTGAGAACTCAGCAAGAGGAAAACGTTCTGTTCACACTGAAACACTCGGGTGGCTTTGTGTGCCCACGGAGATGTGACAGCATCCAACCTTCCCTGGGCTGACTTTGCAGCCCTGCTGTGCCCAGCAGTAGCTGTACCTGTTTGTCCTGAGCTCCGATGTTGCCTCTGTATGAATGAGCTTTTATCACTGCGTGAATCACGGAGTCACAGACTGGCTTGGGCTGGAAGGGACCTCAAAGCCCATCTCATGGGCAGGGACACCTTCCGCTATCCCAGGGTGCTCCCAGCCCTGTCCAACCTGGCCTTGGGCACTGCCAGGGATCCAGGGGTAGCCACAGCTTCTCTAGGCACCCTGTGCCAGGGCCTCCCCACCCTCACAGGGAACAATTCCTTCCCAGTATCCCATCCATCCCTGCCCTCTGGCAGTGGAAGCCATTCCCTGTGTCCTGTCCCTCCATCCCTTGTCCCCAGTCCCTCTCCAGCTCTCCTGGAGCCCCTTTAGGCCCTAGAAGGGGCTCTGAGCTCTCCCTGGAGCCTTCTCCTCTCCAGGTGAGCACCCCCAGCTCTCCCAGCCTGGCTCCAGAGCAGAGGGGCTCCAGCCCTCAGAGCATCTCCATGGCTCTGTTTTTAAGCTACTTTAGTTTTCTTCTGGGCCTTTATGTTGTTCTTTAACAGAAAGCAACATTTCAGCCTGAGCAGTCTGTGTATCTTCAAGGAATATTAATATTGATGATATTTTCATGGATGCTGACAGCCCTCAGCATGTGGCAGGTTGGTGCTGTCAGCCTGGCCCCTCCTCAGCCAGCCGTGCTCAGAACATCAATTCCGCTATTATTCACGCTGGTTTTCCTGCTATAAAAGGTCTATTTTTAGCAGTCGGATATTTTGGGATGTCCCCAGGTAGTGCCCTTTGTGTGCCAGTCTGTGCTGAGCACATGGTTGTGGCGGGGGTATCGCTGAGCGCAGCGGTTCGGTCGCATTAAATGAGACATCAAAGCTGACGAAGTCCTGAGGGAATCATTTTGTCAGGAGCATTTTTTCCCTGCAGACTGAATCTGAAGTGGAGGATCCCAGCCTGACTTCTGCCTCACTGAACCTGTTACACTCCATTTCCTCCATCCTGTTGAGTTGATGCTGTTCTCACTGATTTACTCCAAGGCTGTATCTTTATGGAATTTGCTCTTCCTGACGGCCTGTCCGTGTCTGTTTGCTCTGGACAGGTGACAGAAGGCCACTGGAAGTGGGGTGACATCACGATCCAGGTGAACAGCGCCTTCTTCACCGGCATCTATGGGATGTGGAATCTCTACGTGTTCGCCCTCATGTTCCTGTACGCTCCATCCCACAAGAACTATGGTGAAGACCAGTCCAATGGTAAATGTCCCCAAATGACCTGAGGGCTCTCATGGAGACCAAGAGATACAAAGTAGGGGATGCCTTCTGTGCATTTTTTTTCGGCCCAAGTGCACGCTCAGCGTGTGAAAAGTTCTGTAAATGATGATTTAGGTTTCCAAGCTGGCATTTGAATTAATGGCTGGGTTAGACAGGTTTGGCTTTTAGCCAAGGCTGGCTGGAGCCTTTGGGATGGTTTTTGTGCCTTTTAGCATTGCCCAGATGGAACTGCGTAGCTCAGATGGAGGGATGAGGAGTGGAGAACATAGACCCTCCTGTCAGGGAGTTGTGCAGAGCCACAAGGTCCCCCCTGAGCCTCCTTTTCCCCAGGCTGAGCCCCTTTCCCAGCTCCCTCAGCTGCTCCTGATGCTCCAGCCGCTTCCTGAGATCTGTTCCCTTCTCTGGACAACTTCTGGCCCCTCAATGTGTTTCTTGTGCTTCTATTTAAATAACTGTAAATAAAATAATTTATAGGAAGCTTTCTGGTCCGTGGTTTAGGCAGCTGAAAGCCCGGAGGGAATAAACTGGATCTTTTCCTTTCAAGTCATCCCATATTTTATTGTGAGACCGCACTAATGGAATACCTTTGTTTCTCAGGTGACCTGGGGGTGAACAGCGGGGAGGAGCTGCAGCTCACCACCACCATCACCCACGTGGATGGGCCCACGGAGGTCTACAAGCTGGCTCGGAAGGAGGCTCAGGAGTGACACGGAGGTGCCTCAGCAGGGACCGGCCTGGGGTGGGCAGCAGAGGACACACGAGTCCCTCTGGCAGGAGACCGCTCCGGCTGCATCCGCTCCTCGAGCACCCCGTCCCTGGTGCATTCACAGAGCAGTGACAGCGAGCAGAACATTTGTAACTCTTTTCTATGGTGTAGTTATTCCTGGGGGGAGGGCTGTGTATATTGTGTTACACTCGGGCACGTAAAACCCTGCTGGAAGGGCACTGAGGTTGCAAAGTCGCGCGTCGGGACGTGGGGCCGGGGCAGAGCTGCCGTGGGGTTTTGCTGGTCTGGTTTTGCTGGGTGTGCTGGTGCATAAAGGGGCTGCAGGGAGCTCAGGCAGGAGCACGTGCTCAGTGCTCTGGGTTTGCTCCTGTGTGCAACCGACACAAGGTGTTGGTTGTGGGGGGAGCCTTGTTGTAAAAACATTTAATTCCACCACTGTAACTATATGGAGCCTTGTCTGAGTCTTTGGTGCAGCCCTGCAGCCACCCTCTGACTCTGGATTAAGCACAGCTGGGAGAGGAGTCGGCTGTTAGTAAGGTTTTAGTAGAAGCAGCGACTGCTTTCTCAGCAGGTTTTACAGCTGTTTGTTGAATACAGGGAATGTCCAGCCTGGATGCTGAGCTGAGTTGCAGGAGAACGGAGTGCTCCTGACCCACGTTCCCAAGGTACTGATCCCACAGCCGGCACCTCCTGTTCTCAGTCCCTTTGGCTTCCCGTGCTTTTGTGGCTTCCTCCACCTTCCCCTTTTGTTATGGTGCATCCCTGGGAGCTGGGCAGTCTCACTCCATGCGCTGCTGGGCTGGAGCAGAGCTGGATTCTTCCAGGGATTATCGGACTTGAAAGAATCCGCTGGTCACGCACTAATGTGGATCTTTGCTTTCCCAGAGCAGACGCGGGCTCTGGGCTCGCTCAGCCCCGTGCTGGGAGGCCTTTGGCAGAGGGAGGGGAGTGGGAACTGATCCAGGGTGGAGGCTTGAGCCGGACCCTGCTGGGACCAGTTCGGAGAAGTGAATGTTGGGGAAAAGTCTGCGCTGCTCAGGGCACACCTTCCGTGTCCTGGAGTGTCCAGAGAGCCTCGAGAGCTGGCAGTAGTAAATGTCTGTGCTAACTGCTGGTAACACGTAACTCGCCCTCCCAGTTTTGGCCCTGCAAGATAAGAATCTGCTGCTGCTGTGTGTTGGTGAAGGGTTAGAGAGGAGGCAGAGAGGGGAAACTCATTCCTGTCAGCCCAGGTACCATCACGATTCCAGGTACCATCACGATTCCCACCCCAGAATTTATTCATTTACCCCCATCCATTTATTAAAGCTCAACGCTATGAAAAAAGAGAGGGTGGCACCACAAGATCACTTTGCATAGGCTTGATTGCTGGGCACCCCAAGTTGTGCACCATCACATGGAGCTCGTCCAGTCAGGATGTGTCATGTGGGGCAGACCCCTCTGCCAAAGGGCTGCTCCCTATGTATTAATTGGAGCTCCTATTGGATTTTCTTGAAGCAATTCCATTTGTTATGTTTGCCCTCCCTGGGATCCCCAGCTTCCCCTGCCCCTGGAGGCAAAGCAGGTCCAAGCAGTGTTGCTTCTTGTAGTAATTACTCCATTACAAAGTGAATTAAATCAACGCAGATCCCCGTAACTCCGGAACGTTCCCAGCTGAACGCTCGACTTTGCAACTTTACCATCCCTTTTCCCTTGGGTCCTTAGGTGATATTTATGTTGTTCCCATAGCTGTGTCCGTGGGTTCTTTTCCAGCTTAGATTATAGCAGTGCGTTTTGTAAAGGTTCCCCACAAACAGGGAGCCGCAGCTTTCAAACCAAATTTTGTGTCAAACACTAACAATTTGTTTACGGGGCGCGTGTATGTGTGTGTGCGTGTGTGGGTTTTTTATTTCTTCATTCCTCAGCCCTACTCATATGTCTTGGAAATAGTCCCTGGGTCTTATTAAAATATATCCTTTTTTTTGTTTAGGTTGAGGTCAGTTTTTACAGAATGCTTTAAGCAACCTGGAAAACATGTAGTTTTGTTAATTTAAATAAAATATACAATATTGTGGATTTGTCGTTGGAATTTCTCATTTCCCATCTCCTCTGGCAGTGGGAAGCCATTCCCCCTTGACCTGTCCTTCCAGACCCTCATCCAAAGTCCCTCTCCAGCTCTCCTGGAGCCCCTTTAATTATGGGAGAGGCTCTTAAGGTCTCCCCAGAGCCTTCTCTTCTCCAGGCTGAACAACCCCAACTGTAGGGTTTTCCTTCCTGTCCCCGCTTGCCAGCCCTGGAGTTGTCACAGCTGTGCTGTGACCTTTGTGTGTTGGCCATCACCCCACTGCAGTGTTGATTTGGGCATCATCCTCCATCTGCTGCCATATTTCAGGGTGCTGCTGCCCACTGCTTGGAGCCTGCTCTCCCCATGTTGTCTTGCTGTCTATGATACAGGGTAAATCAATTTTTAAGAAGTGTTGGTCTCTTCTCCCAGGGAACAAGTGACAGGACAACAGGAAACAGCCTCAGGTTGTGCCAGGGGAGGTTTAGGTTGGATTGTAGGGAAAATTTTTTCATGGAAAGAGTTGTCCAGCCCTGGCACAGCTGCCCAGGGCAGGGGTGGAGTCCCCATCCCTGGAGAGATTTAAAAGCCCTGTGAATGTGTCACTTGGGGACATGGGGCAGTGGTGGCCTTGGCAGTGCTGGGGGAATGATTGGACTCAGCGGTCTCAGAGGGCTTTTCCAACCTAAATAATGCCATAATTCTTTGGCTCACACTTAGGGAGTAGTAGAAAATTTGATGAAAACAGATGAAGTTCAGTATCAAGAGCCTGAAGCCCCCTTGCAGGAGGGGCTGCCCTGATAAAACAGCACCTGAGAGAGGGTTTGGGTGTGAGCTTTAGGCAGAGCCCGTGTCTCTGTTCCCGCTGCAGCCTGTGCTGGCTCCAGCCAGGCCCCAGGCAGTGCAGCTCTTTGGGACCTAATGAGTGTCAAAAGAGCGAATAAATGAGATTTCAGTGCCTGTGGAACAGCCAACCCCTCCCACACGCTCCTTTCCCGAGCGCATCCTGCCCTGGCAGGGCTCTGCTGCCACCTGCTGCCAGCAGAACCCGGCTCCCGGCTGGACGGAACACAAACCAGCGATCTCTCGTCAGTAAGATGTGGGGAAATTGCTGATGTGTAGAAGCTCCCACTGCCTGCAAGGTGCTGCTCGGGGTGTCCAGGCTGTCCCTGGAGCTTTCTGTGTCCGTGTCGCTGCGCAGGGACGCAGTGAGAACAGGCAGGAATGGGAAAAGCCACCTGAGTCTGTGAGCACCGGCTGGGGAGAGGGAGGTGCCAGAGTTTCTTCCTTGTCCCCTTTAAACCCACTTCCAGCAGCCCCCAAACAATTCATATGTTGTGGGACACTGAAACACGTCCCCTCTCCCACCCCAAATCCTGTAGCCCAAAGCTGTTTTCTGGGATTTTGTTAGGATGCCAGTGAAGGATTGGCTGCATAGAATGGATGGAGCTGGAGCTGCAGGAGATGAGCTCCAGTTCTGGTTATAATGACTGTCACCGGCTCTCGACGATGGGACAGCGTCAGTGCGCTTCGATTTGGGTAAAATAAGCAGTAAGCAGCGACAGATTTATTTTTGGAAGGTTTTGATCTGTGGTGGGCACATGGACGTGTCACGGGTCTGCTTCCCACTTAGCACCTGACACCACATTGTGCAAGAGCTCTTAGAGTTCTTCCCTTGTCACAGCCTATTATAGGAAATCAATCCCAGCTTCAGGCTTTAGATCTGGAGGTTTAAATAAAACATCTCTTAGAAAGAACCACTGGAAGGCTTTGAAAATATCTGAAAATGGGATAACGGCTTTTGAGCAAAAGTGGCTAGCACAGAGAGCAAATTAGCTACTCATTCCTAGCCAGCATTTCATTGTGGCTAATAAATACCTCATAAACACCAGAAATGATGGTTTAGAAATACCCCATAAATGCAAGAAATGACAGTTTGTAAATCTGCTCTGAAAATCCCCATTAATGATGGGATTTCAGGCGAAGTGAGTTGCTTGCAGGTTATGAGCCTCGCCACAAGCAAGTCATCCTATCTGGAGAGACAGGAACCATAAAAGCAGATGTAAGATGAACAGGAATTTTTTCCAGCAAAGGGAAGGTGAGGGGTTGATTATTGGACTTCCAGAGTTCTGCTTTATTTCCCTATTTTCATTATTATCATTATTAATTCAGACAGGAACTTTCAAAGCATCTCAATACAAATGGGCACCTTACTGGATTTAGAGACGCTATTTCTTTTTAAGGTCTTGGGTTTAGTTCCCTTTGCATGGGGATGGATTTGGTCCAAGTTCTATCCCAGGTATTTCAGTCTCATGTCAAGATTGAAACTCCTCTGTGTTTTTTTGTGTTAGACAAAAAAAAAAAAAAAAAAATCCACAGCAGTATGAAATAGATCTAAAGAGATACTTTTTGTTGGTCTGGGATAGGAGCATTACAAGGCTGACAGAAGTGGATTTAAAATCGGAGAATACCACAGAGTCAGGAATGCAAGAAGAATCAGAGAAATATGAAATGATAAGCCGGAAAACCACAAATCGTTTGGGAAGAATGAGCTTGGGGAAGGACTGGGAAGTGTTTCCTCTACAAGTGCTGATTTCAGCACAATTACTGAGTTGTTTTTGTGAGTTTCTTCCTCATCTTGGGAGTTCTGCCAGATGCCCTTGTGGTCCGTAAATCCTGCATTCCTTGTGCCCACTATCAATGGTTCATCCTCCTTCTCAAGCTCTGTTAACCTCTGCCAGGTCTGAGAGCAGAGAAACATGTCCATCCCTAATCTTGACAATTCTACCAACAATTCATTTGTTTTTTTTAACACATGGGCATCACTTAGAGCTTGTTGGCTGCTGTTTCACAGATTCAATCTCCCTTCTTGTTGATTAGGCTTGAAAGTATACGAAGATCAAACATCAAACGACATCTTTTCTTAAGGAAATTTTACATATTCCACATTTTTCAACGCGACCAGGCCGTAGATGACCCGCAAAAATAAACACTTCATAAAATGCAGTAATTTCGGACTGATCCCCTCATGGGCCGGCAGCCATTCTGGGGCGTGAGGGCGGGAGGTGCCTGGGCGGGAACGCGCGGGCGGGAAGGGGCGGGAAGGGACCGTGAGGGCAGAGCCGAGCCCGGGGCGGGAACCCATGGGAGAGAAGGGAGCGTGAGGGCAGAGCCGAGCCCGGGGCGGGAACCCATGGGAGAGAAGGGACCGTGAGGGCAGAGCCGAGCCCGGGGCGGGAACCCATGGGCGGGAAGGGACCGTGAGGGCAGAGCCGAGCTCATGGAGCGACACCACGGGCGGGAAGGGGCTGTGAGGGCAGAGGCAGCCCGTGGCGGCGACAGGGGCGGAGCGGGGCGAGGAGGAGCCGGGGGGGGCTCTCAGCCCCGGCCGTGCCGGAGGGAGAACCGCAGGGACACACGGCCGCCTGCTCCTGTCAGGCACCGGGTGATGCGAGCTCCGGTGTCCCCGCATGAGGGCGTGTGGAGAGACGGCGTTGGGGGAAATTCCTAATAAACGAGGAGAAATACAATTTGTGATTGTGACACACAACTGTTCTATTTCACTCGGCGGTGTGAGGGAGACAAACCAAACAGTGGAATCACAGAATATCCCGAGTTGGAAGAAATTACACGGATAAGGTCCTGAGTGGACCTTGCTGGCCATGGCCCCAGGGCTTGGTGGCTTCCCCGGGGAGGGCTGAGAAGCTGCTCAGGGCATTCCTGGCCCGCTTAATGGCAGCGGGGGTGAAAACCTGACCCGGATTTGAAGTTTTTTAATTGAATCAGCCCTAAATTTAAACTGGGAGATGCGCAGGGTGGATGAAAGACGGCAGAGCCCGGCAGTGCCTGGGGGTCTGCGGCGCGGGGGGGCTGAGGGAGGGCGAGACTCGCCTTTGTCTGTGCGCGGAGTGAGGGATGGAGCAGCAGAACTCGGCTGCAGAGGCTTTAATTCAAGTGGTTGGGTTGATTATTTATTTATTTTCATGGGAGGGTTGAGGGGAAGGCTGGATTTACGGAGGCACGGAGCCTCCCCTCCCGCAGCGGCGGCGGCGCTCCGGGCGAGGGTGGTACCGCTTCCCGGGGGCTGGAACACGCCTTCCCGGGGGCTGGAGCGCGGCTTTCCCGGGGCTGGAGCACGGCTTCCCTGGAGCTGGAATACCTCTTCCCCGCGGCTGCCAGGCGATTTCAGCTCCGTTTCGCTGCTCGGTGGAGCTGATGGCTGCAGGTGAATTCTTATTCTCTTCTCGTAGCGTGAAACGTGCACGGGATGCATGGCTGGGGTAGGGGAGGATAGTGATTTATTTCAAGGGAAAAGGATGGGAGCGATTTATTAATTGCTGATTTCAATAACGCACCTTTCCCCCTCCGTCTCCACAGCCCACCTCTGCATAGGGGTGTGTAAACTTGCTGGAACTCGGGCTTTTTGGGTGAAAAGCTTCCCTCGCGTCGCGGCGCAGCGAACATGCCTGAGCAGAGCAATGATTACAGGGTGGTGGTGTTCGGAGCAGCGGGGGTCGGCAAAAGCTCCCTGGTCCTGCGCTTTGTAAGGGGCACTTTCAGGGAAACCTACATCCCCACCATCGAGGATACGTACCGGCAGGTGATCAGCTGTGACAAGAGCATCTGCACCCTGCAGATCACGGACACCACGGGCAGCCATCAGTTCCCTGCCATGCAGCGGCTCTCCATATCCAAAGGGCATGCCTTCATCTTGGTGTACTCCGTCACCAGCAGGCAATCCATGGAAGATCTTCACCCCATCTTCGATGAGATTTGTCAGATTAAAGGCGACATCCAGAAAATCCCGATAATGTTGGTGGGGAACAAAAGCGACGACGCGCAGAGGGAGCTGGATGCCAGCGAGGGGCAAGCGCTGGCCAGCAAGTGGAAGTGTGCCTTCATGGAGACGTCAGCCAAAATGAACTACAACGTGCAGGAGCTCTTCCAGGAGCTCTTGAATCTGGAGCAGAGGAGAACTATCAGTCTCCAGGTGGATGGAAAGAAATCCAAACAGCAGAAAAAGAAAGATAAACTGCAAGGCAAATGCTCTGTTATGTGATTGCCTTTGGCTGGACTCGCTGCACGGCACAGCCAGAGCATGAACTCCCCCAGAAAATACATTTCTGCTGGAGATTTGGGAGGAATCCACGCCTTGCAGGGTTGTTGCTTTGCTCTAAAATCCCCACTGGGTAATTGTATGTGTTGTTTTTAAGGAGGATGGCTTCTGCATGTTTATTTTTTTAAACCAATAAATGTTCCATGTTAGCAATTACCTGTGACTAGAAGTTTTTAATGTAAGAAGTTTTCCAGAGGAAAAAAAATGTATGTTAGAACAAACCTCTCTATTCCTGTGTGTACGTGCCAGTTTTTAAACATCTCCAGCCTGTTAACTCAGAGGAGATAAACTATAATGTGTACACTTGAATTGTTTTCTGGAATCTATTGACCAGAGCAAATCTCTAACAAAGTGAGGCACTTGCACTAAAAATGACCATGTGTGTGGCTCTGGGTGCCTGAATTTTTGATTGACAGACCAGCTTGCCCACCAAAGCTGCAGTTTTTGCATGGCAGAAGTGAATTTTTCCTGTGTGCTGTGCAGTTCCTGAGACTTGTGCAGTTCTGGGAGTGATTACAGCTGTATCTGCATAAAATCAGACTTTCCCTCCTGCTTTACTCCGACTTCCTCTGTTCACCCAGGCAGGAGATTCCACATGCTCTCACTCCCAACCCAGGAGTGATTTTGGTGTCCTTGAGCAGGAGCTGCCTCCTGATGAAGGTAACCAGGAGGTTGTAAGTACCCATTGATAGAAGCTGGTTATCTTTTCCTTGCCCAACCATCACTCTGGTTTTGCTGTCTAAAGCTCCTTTTCCCAGCCTTCCTGGAATTCTACTAAATACTTATTTCCCCCCCTCCATGCAAGTTACCCAGGTTTTAGTTGAGACCTGGGACGAGTCAGTTCAGATAACAGTGCCTGGGGAAGGAGCATCTACACCTGGAAGGTGCATATTTAAAGCAAACCCCTCTCTGATGAGAAGTTTTAGCAGACACTTCCCATGAATGAAAGGACTGGAGGGATTTAAAAGCTGTGTGGATGTGGCACTTGGGGATGTGGGTCGGTGGTGGCCTTGGCAGTGCTGAGGAACAGTTGAAATCCAAGGTCTTACATGCCTTTTCCAAGCTAAATAATTTCATGATTCTGTCTCCTGTTTTGGGTGTGTTTTAGCCCAAGCAGAAGACTGTAAGACCTCAGTGTTGCACTGTGGGTTTGATTTTCACACAGCAACATGGTCTTGACACGAGACACGGGAGGAGAGGAACTGCTGCTTTTTATAGCACTTTTCTAGTGAAGTGATTTCGTTGTTGAAGGTGAAGACGATACGGAACAGGAGGTGATGGAGGCTTTCAGGCTCTTACTGTGAAAGTATTCGTGTCAAGTATGAACCACCAGAGGGGAGCCTGCGAGAAATATGGGGGCCTGGAGAGCCAGGGCAAGGGGAATGGCTTCCCACTGCCATAGGGCAGGGATGGATGGGATATTGGGAAGGAAGTCGTGGCTGTGAGGGGGGGGAGGCCCTGGCACAGGTTCCCAGAGAAGCTGTGGCTGCCCCTGGATCCCTGGCAGTGTCCAAGGCCAGGCTGGACGGGGCTTGGAGCAGCCTGGGACAGTGGAAGTGTCCCTGCCCATGGCAGGGGTGGAATGGGATGGGCTTTAAGGTCCCTCCCAACCCAATGGGTTTCAATGAAAGGTGCTATAGAAGGGCCTTTTCTCCCAGATGTTTTTGTTCACGTTGCAGACTAATACACAAAGCCATGAAGTTTGTGTCCATGTGGATATACGACATTTGAACAACTCTTGGCACGTGGTGCTCCCTTGTCTCCTGTGCTGTCCCTGAGCTGCTGTTCCAAGGTCCTTAGGCTGTCCCTACACACACATGGGATCAGTTGGCTCCATGTGTGCCAGGGGAGTTTGCCCCAGTTTCAGCTGGAGCCCTCACACCATTTGATTAATCAGAAAAATATATTCCTCATGATTTCAAAAACCCAACTTCTGCAGGAGGGTTTGGAGCTGTCCAAAAGGTCACGCTCACTCGCCAAAATCAGCACAGAGGCTCTGCTCCTGATTTTCCTTGTCAGAGAAGGGACCCCCCCAAGCTCCCAGTGCTGGACCTGCAGTGCTGGCTGGTGTCATCCCCGGTGTGTGATCTGTCCTGGGGCAGTCAGGGGGCTGTGGAAGCAGCCCTGATGGCTTTGCTTGGACATAACTCTTCCTTTCTCCTCTCTTTGTGCATGGATTTTCTCTCTCTGTTCTCTCATGTCCAAGCAGTTACACTAAGCTTCTCGTGGGTTGTTTGGTTATTATTACAAAAACTATTTTGGTTCCATTGCAGCTTTTGAAACCCCTCGAAGACATTTTCTGTCTAAGCCTTTTTAAAATGTCAGGAGACCTAATAATGTCTCTACAACTCCCACTGCCTTCATGGAGATGCCTGTGCAAAGGATCTGCAATTACTCACACAGCCAGGATGTTCTGGAATGTGTCATTATCGCTGCTGTGTGTTCCCTGTGCGGAGTGTGGAGGTCTCCGAGGGCTGGGATCTGTCAGAGCAACAATCCATAGGAACAAAGCAGGCTCAGGCATTCCTGCACCCAGGAGAATCCCTGAGGGAGCTGGGAAAGGGGCTCAGCCTGGAGCAAAGGAGGCTCAGGGGGGACCTTGTGGCTCTGCACAACTCCCTGACAGGAGGGGGCAGCCGGGGGGGTCGGGCTCTGCTGCCAGGGAACAGGGACAGGAGCAGAGGGAACGGCCTCAGGCTGGGCCAGGGGAGGCTCAGGGTGGATATTATGGAAAATTTCTTCATGGAAAAGGTTGTCCGGCCCTGGTGCAGGCTCTGCAGGGCAGGGGTGGAATCCCCATCCCTGGAGGGATTTCAAAGCCGTGTAGTTGTGGCACTTGGGGACATGGATCAGTGGTGGCCTTGGCAGTGCTGGGGGAATGATTCAACTGGATCATCTTAGTGGACTTTTCCACCCTAAACAATTCCATGGTTCAAAGCTTCCTTTGGTTGCCATGAGACCAGGACTGTGTGGCAATGGAGATGTTGGGGTGCTCCTGGGGGTGTCCCAGTCTGGAAACCCAAACCAGATGGGGAACAAGTGACACCTGCTGTGTCTGCCTTTCATGCTCTGTAAATAATCTATGTCTTGGGTGTGCAGCTCAAGTGTACTGTAAATTAAAACTGTATTAATAAATAAATTATATAATTGGCTGTTTCCATATAAACGGAACTAACCTGGTTTGTGTGTGTGCAATCTATCGTTCTTATAGGAAGGGAAATTCATTTCATTGGAGTGGACGCTGTGTTTTGTAGTGAGGGTATATGTTTGAAGGAAATGCCTTTTTTAAATAAGTGCATTTTAAAAAAGTAACAGACCTGTAGTTTTTCTTCTCCAGTCGTTCTTTTGATGAAGGACATTCAGGTGAAGCCATGAAGCAGCACTACTGTCTGATGGAGCTGCTCTGGCCTTACCTGCTGTTTCC
Source organism: Pachycephala philippinensis (assembly GCA_013397055.1). Taxonomy (NCBI): domain Eukaryota; kingdom Metazoa; phylum Chordata; class Aves; order Passeriformes; genus Pachycephala; species Pachycephala philippinensis. Next base: position 34,764 of record VWZT01002838.1, read on the forward strand.
AGCAGTGCTTTTCCAGGAGCTGGTGACATGTTTTTTATGGAGCTGTTTATGAATCCTGTAAACCCTTCAGCTTGGAGACATGCCCTGACACACTGTCCATGTCTGGAGAGCAGGATGGGAGCTCACTAATAACTCTCAAGTTGGTTGTTTTATTCCCTTTTTAATTTCATTCAACCCCAGAACTTGCCGGTTTTCTGGAAGGTTCTTCACAAGGTCAGATGTGGCGAGACAAGGTGATGGAAGATGCTAACACAACTTGTTGAGCTGCTTTTAATGCCTCCATAATATCTTTTCAGGATCACGGGTTGAACACAGTTGTCTCTGGAAACTCCCTTTGGGATATCCTGAAGGAATCCCAAGACCCACTGGTGCCCAGGAGGCTGGTGAAGGCTGAGACTGTGAGGGCAGTGAGTGACTTTGAATGGAATCACAGAATCATGAAATTACTCAGGAAAAGCCCTCCAAGATCATGGAGTCCAACCTGTGCCCAATCCCCACCTTGTCACCCAGCCCAGAGCACTGAGTGCCACATCCAGCCCTTCCTTGGATGTGGACTCCACCACCTCCCTGGGCAGCCCATTCCAATGTCCAGCCTGACCACCCTTTCCATGAAGAAATTCTTTTCCTCTCTGCAATGCTGAATTTCAAGCATTTCTCTATTAGTACTCCTTATTACCATACAACACTCATTGACAGGCTTGAGGCAGTTCCCTTCCCTAGTCCAACCAACAAAATCAGCGTCAAGAGAAAACACTGGGGAGGAGAATCACGAACAGCTCTTCTTGCAAGAGAAAAATGTGAGCAGTAGCTGGAGTGTCCACCCACACATGTATTTTAAAAACAAGCAGACAGAATATCGCTATATTCCAGTTCCTCTTCCCAGAGCAAAGCAGGCTCATGATTAATGGAACCAACAGCTCGGAATAATAAGCAATATTGCTTTATATGCAGGGTCCGTAGCCACGAGGTACCCAGCGCACTCCAGAAGAGTAAAAGCTCGTCTTAATCATCGCCTGCCTCCTCTGCAACGTCTGTGGCGTAAATTAGGGACATCAAAAGCTTTGGAGAGCTAATGAAAATGCTAAAGAGGCTCCAAATCAATGGCAGCATAGCAGCCTCCTGCTTAATGGTGTTGCTGCGTGCCAGGCCAGACCTGCCACCCCTAATTGTTTCCTTTTTTCCCACTTCAGGGAAAAATGATGACATATAAAATCCTATTAGATGGGAATACATTTAATAATGAAAAAGGGATGGAGGAGCAGAGGAAGGAGGGGAACCCAGCATTGCTGTGGCTTGGTTGGGTTTGTTCACAGTCCCACGGTGGTGGAGCCAAACCTCGCCGGCACTGCTGGGCACTGGAACAGGGTCTGACTCAGGCTGCTGCCTCCATCCCATTTGCTGCTCTTTGTCCTCTTCACACTTCCAGCAGGTCTGAAAATTAGAGGGGAAAGGAATGATTGTGTTTTCCCGGCTTAGCACAGAACCAGAGTTTTCCAACCCAACCATCCCAACTGCTCCTCCTGTTGCCCTCAGCCCTTATCCAGGTGGGAATGGGAATGTGGGGTCCCACCACAGCCCATCACTTCTTGGCAGCCTGTGCTGAGAACTTGCTCCAGGCCTTGAGCAGAGGGCAAACGCAGCTGATCTGCTGTGAGAGGGGTTTTTCACAAGGGGATTTGACTTAAACTGAAGAAAGGCAGGCTTAGATTGGATATTGGGAAGGAATTGTTCCCTGTAAGGGTGGTGAGGCCCTGGCACAGGGTGCCCAGAGGAGCTGCGGCTGCCCCTGGATCCCTGAAAGTGCCCAAGGCCAGGCTGGATGGGGCCTGGAGCACCCTGGGATAGTGGAAGGTGTCCCTGCCTGTGATGTCTCCTCCAGCTAAAGGGACATGGTTTTCCTACACCTGGATATAGATGCCCAGTCACCTCCTTCAAAGCAGGCAGAGCACTGCTCCGAAGCCTCTGACACAGAGAGCAGCAGGGAGCTTTCCTTTCATAGCTCAGTGATGCATTTGTGCCTTTCAGTCTAAAAATATCTAAGGACAGAGATATGAAAACTCTTCTCTCCTACATTATGGTTTTCCTTTGTTCCCACATGTTTTCTTCCAACCCCTGCATCCCATTATCTGCCTAAGGCTGCCCGTGGGTGAAGGATGAGCTGCTCACACCCAGGCAGTGAAAATCCCTCCTTGGAGGGAAAAATCCATCCATCCATCACACAGAGTCCTTGGATCAACACCAAGGTCTCATCTGGGATGGGAGTGATGAAAAGGCTTCTTCTGCCAGAGCTGGCTGCCCACATCCTGCTGCCCACATCCTCCTGACTGCTTGGAGCATCCCTGGAGCAGGGATGGAGCAGATCCCAGCCTGCACCCACGTTCAGCCCTGTACAGGTCCATATGGACCTGCTGCGATTGATACAGAGGTGAGGGAATAACTGAAGGTACTCCTTGTGCCCCTGGGGAACAGCACATCTGAGCTGCAGCACACAGGTCTCTCCCTGACACGCCATTTCAACAACATAAAGCCCAAAAATGGGGAAGAAAATTAATAAATAAGGAAATGTTCATGCTTAGACTGTTTCAGCCATTTCTGTTGTCAGATGCTTTACCAGCTGGCCAAGCTGGAACCAGGGGAGATCGGCTGGTTTTGTGATTATCTGGAAAGATGAGCCAGAATATGGCTCAAAAATGGGAAATATTTCTATGAACTGTAAGAAAGTACTCATTCCCGCAGGCGTAATTCCAGGCATTGATTCATTTGGTTAATTTTTGGTGGAAAAATAAGTCTTTACGCCCAAGAAAGAGGATGCTGAAGCGTGGCTGGTGTTTGTCATGCGGAACACAAGGAAATTTGGTGCTTAATAATTCTTGTTGCATTAATTATTGCTCAAAACAGCCTTAGCAAGGCTCTTCCCGGGGGTGTCCAGCGTGGACACCCAAAATTGGATTGTTTATCACACGTGCTCCTTTTGGACAGCTTTTCCAGGGAAGGCTGGGTCCTGCAGCCCAGGGATGGGGATTTAAGTGAGACACTCCTTCGTGGAAGAAATACATGATAAATAGTAAGGGAAAATAAGCATTGGTGGGCTGGTTCCTTGGGACAAAGATGGAAAAAGCCAGGGGAGCCTGGGCTCCTGTTCCTTCTGCGATGATACTGCAGGGAGGGAATGCCAGCTGTTGATGTAGCAGGGATGGAGATGGGAGAGCAGGAATGCTCCTGGCCAGGCCCACGGTGACAGGCACAGGCTGTGAGCCTGCAGAGAGGAACCATGAGGGATGGCTGTCCTGGAAATCACATTGCGCCGTCTCCTGCACCTCCGGTTCTCCCACGCGGAATTTGATTACTCTTCTGCTCCAGAGAAAGCCTTCCTTGGCTGCTGGCTGTGCACAGCTGTCTGCTTTGTTTATCAAGTCCCTTTCTGTGACTGTCACTCTGGACTCCATGGCTGGGGATAATCCCAGGATTGCTGGGAGCACCTCTTTCCTGAAAGACAGGACAACGACCTCCACCCCACAGCAGCAGTTAACTGGGAATCAGCTCCCGCCTGCTCCCAGAGAATTTCAGGATCATTTTCCTGTGCATTTCTGGTTAAGTACAAGCTCAGCGAAGCCACCAAGCTGAAATTCTCATTCTGAAAAGATCCTGGGAAAACCAAGTCAAAATTCCTGTTCTGCACAGATCCTGGGGAAAAATCACTGTGTTTTGAGGGGGAACATGGTACAATATTGATTATTTTGTCCAAGAATTTTCTGCTCTGCCTGCTCCTGCCTGGCTCCTGCGAGGATCATTGGGGCTGGAGTGATGTGGCTCGTTTTCTCCAGCATCAGAGATTTCCATGACGCATCTGGGAAAGTCCCCCACGCTCATTCAGTGAGTCCCCCACCTCCCTGGAAAGGGATACAGAGCATCCAGGGTGGGAAGGAGCAGCAGTGTCAAACAGGTGGAAGAAATCTGGCTTTGCTTTCTCCGGCCAAAGTGCACCCTGAGAGCAGAGCTGCTGCAAAACCTCCCGGGCTGTGCATTGCAGGAAGCCCTTGGCTGAACTCTGAACCTCGTTATGCAGGAAATAACGAGAGTTCACAGAGATAAATGGTGCTGGGGGACAGGATTCCACCCGGGATACTGCTCCGAGTCCTGCTCCGAGTCCCTCCCAGTGCCTCACCTCCAGACTGGTGTGAGTTGGAAAGGATCTCAAAGCCCACCCGGTGCCACCCCTGCCATGGCAGGGACACCTCCCACTGTCCCAGGCTGCTCCAAACCCATCCAGCCTGGCCTTGGGCACTGCCAGGGATCCAGGGGCAGCCACAGCTGCTCTGGGCACCCTGTGCCAGGGCCTCATAGGGAAGAATTCCTTCCCAATATCTAAGAGTGAGTGCCCTGATCTAGGCTACTACTACACACCAACAAAAATAATAATACTAATAATTAACATTTACATATACATTTATGTTTGTAGGAGAAAGGGAAACCTGTGCTTGTATCACTGGGATCTGCAGAACTCAGACCTGCCTTCAGACAAAGGTGAGGCATCCACTGGGTGAATGTCTGGGGTGGGACGAAAGGAGGGAAAAACAAGAGCTCTCCTCCTGATGAGTCTTTACCCAGCCCCTGCTGAAAAGGAAAATAAATGTTTAATAGAGAAAATACAAAGTTCAAACCAGTGTGCCCTCCCAGTGTGTCCCTTGCATGTCCCAGTGCTCCCAGTATGCACAGTACAAGCCCCAGTGTGCCCTCCCAGTGTGTCCAGCGTGTGGCAAACACTGGCATGGGACAGGAGCCCCAGAAAAACTCCTGGGAATCCCTCACAAGCTCCAGGGAACCCCAAGAAGCTCCTGCTTAGGTCGGCTCGCCCGGGAGTGCTGCACTGTGAGGGTACAGGTGGTTAATTAACGCTGGGTAATTAAGCTCTCAGGACTGAAAGGTGGGAAGCTGCTGCTTTAGCCCACGAGAGGGCAATGCTTCCCGCCTGGCTGGTGGCCACACTTGGGAAAACTGGCTTTCTGTATTTTAATTAGGAATCGAACGAGGAATTCCTTCTCTTTTAACAGTTTTCCAAAAGGTTTTGTTTGGGTTTTTTTCATTGGGGCATAATGCAGGACAACGTCGTCCTGTGCATCCCTGTGTTCCCAGCTGGAATGGCAATAAAGAGGAGCCGAGCAGACTGGTGATCCCATCTCCTCTCCCATAAAAGCTGCCTGCGGAGACAGGCTGGAGCCGGGAGAGCCTGGCTGTGCCAGGGACAGGACAACAGGACAACAACCTGCCCGTGCTGGCGCTGGGAAAAACCGTGGAAAAGAGCAAGGAGAGGTTCTCCTGGGGCTCTCAGGGCAGGGATGCTCCATGGGGACACACTCGGTGTTGGTGACGAGCGTCTTCCCCAGTTTTCATGGAATTTCATAGAATCCCAGACTGGTTTGAGTTGGGAGGGACCTTAAAGCCCATCCCATTCCAACCCTTTCCATGGACAGGGACACTTCCCGCTATCCCAGGGTGTTCCAAGCCCCATCCAACCCAGCCTTGGACACTTCCAGGGATCCAGGGGCAGCCACAGTTTCCCTGGACAATCTGTGCCAGGGCCTCCCCACCCTCATTTTCCAACCCTTCTCCCTCCTGCAGGAACCCGCATTTAAATTTGAACCCGCACCCTCCCTGCCTCTGGAGACAAACGTATTCCCAAGTGATCCCAGGATCAAAGCCCCACAAGCAGAGGCACGCCAGGCCCGTTCGGGCAGCAAACAAGCCTTTGCAAATACCATTCCCGCCCCTCCCTAGCGACCGCCACAACCCCTAAAATTCCCAGGATAACC
>VWZT01002840.1:0-40173 GCA_013397055.1 Pachycephala philippinensis
TGTATAAAACTAGCTTGTTTCTCGCAATAAATGTCTCAGTGTCCCTGCTGATCTGAGTCTGTGCATCAGGCGTTACAACTGGGCAGCTGTGGTGGCTTTCTAAACTCTACAAACAGGAGTGGAATGCATCCCATCTCACTCTTGCTGTCTGGTGAGTTTAGTGAGCCTGGCTCCCTTTGATATCAGTCATTTGGACAAATGAGTCCTATTCTAGGCATCTGAGTTTGATGGACATAATCTTCCGTTTAGATTTCATGTAAGCAGTCTTGGTGGTTTTTACTTTTTTAGTATTCTATTCGTCCTTGTTTTGAACTCTTATCACTAGGTAAATCCTCTCTCCGATGAGAAACTTTGTACTCCTCTATGCTGTTATTCCCAAGAGAAAGTTTGAATTTTGTTTATAAATGTACAAACAGTACTTTATATGTACTAGCTGAAATATATTTAACATACTTCTAATTCTTAAAGTGTTTAAATATTTGTATTGATGGATAAGTGAAAACTATAGATATTTTTCTCCCTCTAATTTCCCACATGGTGGAGAAGAAAAATCAAGCAAAGATGCTGCTTAACTTTAAGAACTTTTATGCATTTAGTTTCAGCACAATCTGTGTAGATGTTGTCAAGTCTTTTGCAAACTCATTAAATCAACAGCTTTGATTCTTAAAGATTCCCTTTGCTTCAATAGCTGGAGCTATTATATAGTTTATAACATAATACATTAATGGGATCTAGCAGCTGCATAATAGATCTAGAGCTCAAACTCTAGGAGTGAGCTTCCACTTTTTCTGGATATACTTTGGGCTAATCAGCCTGTAATCTCCTTCCCTTGTGGGACTTTCCTGGGTGGGGGACGCAGCAGTGTCACTGCTGCTCATCTGCACTGCTGCTGCATCTAGTCTGGCTCTTGGTTTGAGGTTTTCCTGCAATGTCCTTCTTCCACACTGTTTAGAGGATGTCTTTTCTTGGCTGCACCATTCAAAAGTCCAGAGGTCCCTCTGTGACTGGAGCTCAGGTAACCTAGAAAGGGTAAAACTATGTCTTCCGGTTTGAAATATATGCACATTAAGGGGCAATCTCTGAGCAGCAGTGGCACTAATGGTGGGAAATCATAAGTTCTTGTGTGTCACAGTGACCATTTATGTTCTGTGAAAAAGTGTCCATACATAATTAATTTTCAGTATTGGCGGAATATGTACAGCTTTTTATAATTTTATAATAATTTGTCAGCCTCTTCTGCAGTCCTGTGCTGGCTGGCTGATCTAAAAGTACACAATTGACAAGACAGTAATGAACAGAAATATTTTTAAGAGCAGATGGGATGTACCTTCAAAACCAGGATTGTCCCAGTGAAACTGGGACATCTGGCAATCTTAAAAAACCCCTAACTAGATGAAATAAAAATTACAACGTGGAGGAACAGAAAAATATGTTTTCTCATTGATTAGCAGGCAAAGTAATCAATCTCCTTCAACTCCCCTTTCAGTCCTTGGTGTAAATCAAGGAGAAACAGGGATATTGTTTTCAGACTTAGAAGGGATATTTCACATCCTTTCTTCCCTCTTTCGTGGTGCCCCCAATAACAGTCTTTGTGGCACTTAAAAACAAAATCTGTCCCTTGCTATCCTTTTTGCTGGGTCCAATCAAAGTTTTACCATTGTCTTTCAGGTACTTTGGATCAAACTCAAGCCTATCTTTGCTGAGTGTGGTATTGTGCAGGACACCACCTGTCCACAGTCCTATTTGCAACGGCATTTCTTTCCTGGCCAACATACATTGGCCTTCTCAAAACACCAGACAGACAAGGTAGCATATCCAGCTGGTCTCTTTCAAGTGTGGGAGAGCCACATGTACACTGGATCTACAATAAAAACACTATAGTGTTTTTCCTGTAAGTTGTTTTAAACTGCATTATACTACCTTGAAGTAAAAGGGTACACAGCTACATAAATACAGTTAGACTCGATGATCTTAAAGGTGTTTTCCAATCAAAATTATTCTACGATTCTGTATCTGTAGTTTCATACTCATCATCTAGTGGTAGGTTTTGGGTTAGGAAGTTCACAAAAATGCTGAGTGTGAAAGACAGGGACAATTGATCTCTGTTCAGGATGTATCTTGCTAGAAAAATGTGCTAGAACTACAAATGAAATACAAAATGATGCTCCTCGCATTGCCAGGAATTATTTAAATTTATATAGAAGTTATTTCTACACACTTAGAAGACAGCGCGTTCTTACAGACACAGCGTCTAGTGCAGTGGAATCCTCACCTCTGCTGGGGTGTGGAAAAAAATCATGTGATGTTACAGATGATAAACACTGGAATAATGTTTAACAGTACTGGTTTTATACTGCATTTCATCAGTAGATAGCACAATATATCCGTATTGGAAATTTGTATTTTCAGTAACGGGAAAAACTAAATAGTAGAGTTTGGCCAGTGAGTGCTTGTATTTTAGTGGCAGTTTGACAATGTAGAGGAAAATGTTTCTCTAAGCATCTTTTCACCCATAAGTTACCAAGACAACCCAAAAAATCAGAGCTCCCTGATAACCAGCATGCATGTGTTTCCCAGTATGATTATATGATGAATAGTTACTATCAACCCTCCTCCCATACATGTCCCACTTACCTGAATCATTGTGTTACCCATTTCCCTTTGTTTGTATTTTTAATTTTTTACAGTACAACAGTTCAATGCTTTCTCACATTCGTGCCATAGTAGTGCCTAAGAGATGTTTCTTAAATTTTAACTTTTTTTTTTTTTAATTCCAGATCCTTTTCTAAATAACTCTTACTGTTGTTAAAGCTAAAAACCTAAAAGGAACTACCTTTCTCAAACTCAAATGTCAGTATGTATTAGTTCATAATTTGATCTTTAGACAAATTATATGCATGTATATCCTTGTGAACACAGTCTGGTTGTCAGAGGTGCCCCTCAATGATAGCCATGCCACCAGGGAAGTTATATGAGGGTGGGATTTATCTTTCTGGGACGGAGTCACAGCTGATGCTGGTAGACATGAGAAAAAAGAAGAAAAACAGGTGGCTCCCATTTGCCCACTGCATTTTTACTGAGACTTATAGGAAGTTTTACTGTTGCATAGGCAAGCTTTTTCCCAACAAATATAAATGTTCAGGAAAAAATATTGAAGCCAGCAGGGTCGCTTAAACTTACCAATCCTATATATAGGAAATGTGAAAACAGAGGTTTTGTTGATATCCCACCCAAGATTGCTTTGATGATGAATATTGCAAGGAGTGGGACTGTTTTTAAGATATTCCCTTAGATAAAACAACAGCTTTTTATGAGCTCCTTAACTCATTTTAGAGTAAAAATGACCTCTGCTGGTGGAAATTTGCACATCTATCCAAATAATAATTATTCAGGTCTTTTCATAAACATTTGTGTCCAAGTGCTGCTGCACTACTTACTCAGTATTTTTTTTTGCAGTCATCTTCTAAGAGGAACTGAAATATTTCAGAGTTGCTGTATGTTAGAAGATTATTACCTGTCTTCAGTACCAGAAATATATATGCACAAGAAATATTACTGAGGATGTCACAAATGCTGAAAAACTAAAGAAAAGACAGAGTAACCCCAAAATACTTGTTCTTACATAAAGCATTTTGCCTGTGGCATCTGTTCTGGCTTCATCCTCTCCTTATAATGAGCAGATTCCTGTGGGGAAAAAATTAAATTACGTAAGCGATACTAGAGTCATCTGTACAGAAGAGAGATTTGATTTGAAAAACAATGGTCATTCTGCACTTACTAATAGATTGTTTTTAATCTTTCTACAGGATCCAAAAGGTTTATGATCTGAATTGTGTTTATTAAATACATAATTTTCTATTTCCTCCTATGAGTGGCAGTTAGGGAACTGTGGGAGCCAGTGAGCATCCCAATTGGGGGAATGAGAGCGTCCACTAAAGGGACTGACCCTGAGAGATCTCCCAGGTTAGGGTGACAGCAAAGGCCTCTCCCAGGATGCTTTGTTCTAATATGCTGATATACCCCAGTTCTGTTCCCCCGACTGGCCCGTTAGTTTCCCTGATACTTTTCTGACTCTGCTCCAGAAAATTCTCCCCTCCCTGTTCTCCCATTGGCCCCTGTCCCTTTGTCCCTCCCTCAGAGTTTCCTTATTGGTTCCCTTACCCTGGCCCCGCCTATGTACTGTCCCTGTGCCCTCAGAGCATTGGTCCCTGATGCTCTCCTGCCCCCATATAAAAACCTAGACAGGCCCCCGCCTTCCCCCGCAGATCTGGGTCTGCGTCCCTGGATCCATTCACGTGTGACTGGAATAAATCTACCCTGTGGAACTCTGTATGGAGACCCTTTCCGTCTCTTTGCTGTCAGTTTGTTGAAGAAGCTATCCGGTGTGCACGTATCTGTGTGTGTGTGTAGTGGCTTCGCCGAGTGCCTTCACAAGGAGACGCTTTTGGGAAGGTCGCAGCACCACCGAACAGCCACCCACCGTGACAGGGAATGATAACAGCTAACAAACTTTGCAAGGACCGTGGTACTAATTTGTAGGCAGGCGTGGAGAAATAGAAAGTTATGTCCTTGTAGAGTTCCTAGATTATGTCTGTTTTGAAAACATTATCTAAATTCTGGAATCACCTAAATTCCTAAAGTTACAGTACCACTTTCTAGCTCACTATTTTCTATGAAAATATCTGCACACTTTTGTTATTGATAAAGATCTGAAAATAATAAAGAAAAAATGGGGGGGTTTACCCACGTCCTGTAGTTGCTGAGCAATGTTTGCCAGTTGTAACACAGTAGCAGAGTGGTAAAACGCATGTGAAAATGCTAGAGTATTTATAAATGTGCTTGTTTAAGGACAATTTAAAAAAGAAAACGCACATTTAAAAAATCCCAGTTTGTGGAAGCTTCAGTCTCAGAATCTCAGTTTCAACGTAACACTGTTTTTCCCTGGGGAAAGAAAGTTCTTCAGAAACTTTCCAACCAACCCGATATCTCCAGGGAGCATGCTGTCACGGGACAGGGAAATTTCTGTCATTTATATGCTGTTTTCACAAATTGTTTTTAGCACTCCAACTTCTCCTGTGTGACAAAACAAGTAGCAGAAAAAGCATGGCAAGAGCACAGAATGAGGTATTTGTGCCCTGGGTTGCAAGAGAACTTGTATTAGTTTTTTGCCATCCAGATTTGTTCTTTATCATGTTTCTGGCTAAGTTCACGGAGAATGCTCGAAAAATGTACTTTCAGCTCTTTCTTCTAATTTAGTACACTCCCCATATACACCCATAGAAGAGGAGACACATGCACACATGAAAATAGCTCCTTATTAATGGCTGTTCTGTTGAAAAATGTTCTCCTTTTTTTGCCTAGTATTTTAGAAGTAGCTCTGAAAGGAATAGTTTCCTTTTGGTGTCACAGGTCATCAATCAAACTTTTTATTTGTACAGAAGACATAAATCTCTGAGGAAGAAGCTGAGTTGTTTTTGTTGTGTTGTTGTTTTAGGTTTTTTTAACAGGAGATTGGGAAGGAAAATCTAAAATATTATCCAAAAATTGACAGAAAATCTATCACTGAAGGGCTGAGTCCAGCTTGCTTGATTTCAAGTGTAAGTCTGCCTTTATCAGCAAAAGAGTGGAAGCTGTGCTTATTTCTAAGCTATGAACTACGTTGCTTAGAATCCTAAACTCTCTCTGGTCCTCTGAACTCAGAAGGTTTGCACTGAGATAAGGAGGGAAGTTTGGCCATTGGGGTGTTTGTGTCAATCCACTGCTGAAAAATATAACCTCAGATCTGACAGGTTTATGCTTTTCATCCTCAGGGCCACAGCAAAGTATATCCACTCTGAAGTCCCAGCCAAGGCTTTCTTTCTATAAAGTGGAAGGCTACATGGTGAGAAGGAGGTGGATGTGCTGTGATTTCCCATCAAACGCAGAACATTTGCTGGCAAGCCTGAAGATCATCTTACCGTTGCTTGACAAATATATTCATCATATTGCGTCCCTCAGAAACTTAAAATATTTGTTTGTGACAAACAGACCTTTCTTTTAAGAGGACATGACTCTCCTCAAAATAATTTGAGATTGAGGGAGGGAGGAAGACGGAAAGGAATTAAATCTGGTTAGAACATATTTTGACATTTTCCACATTAAAAATGTAACTGACAAAATGAGAACACTTTACAGAAATAGTTCATCTTGACCAGCTCTTGACCTGAAACTATTAGGATAGCCTTTCTTCTGGACTTGTTCAAAATGTACAGAAGGGTTTTCATCACAAGATTTTATTTCTTTCCAGTACAGAGTTTTTTGTATAGAAGTGGAGTTTATTAAGGTACAAGTTTCCAAATGAATTTCTAACAATAAAGTTAGTTCTTTGTTAGTTAGTGGATATTACTGAAATAGAATTCAATGGGTTTGAAAGAGTTTGCATAATTTCAGTTGGTAGTTTTGGGGAAAAGAAAAAGGAAAATATTAAATATAAATAGTAGAAAGATCAGAAATCTAAACAAAAATCAAATTACTTCCTATATGGGAAAAGTTTAGAGTGAAAAGTGAGAATGTCATTTGACCCAGCAGTCACTGGAGTGCAACATTTTGCCTTTGAAACACACAAAGAAATCCTTTCATGATCATTTTCATCAGGACTCAGAATCATGGAAACAATAAATTGCATCATACTGGCTGTCACAAAGACATTGGGATGCAGTGTCTGACAGTTAAAAAACTGTGGAAAAGACGTTTGTTGATTTCTAATGATCTCTCTAATTTTTCTCACTTCATCTCTTTTAGTGCAATGGTCCACTGCAGGCTCTCGAAATAAAGGTAGGACAATTGCAGATCCATCCTGGGTTTTCCTTCTTAAAGAGGCTGGGATTTCACTAGGGAAAAGATGATAATTTCATGAAGCTGAGTTTGCTGTATGAACATCATGTAACCCAACTTTGTGCCCCTGCAGACTTTGCTGAGCATCTTGCTGCACCTTGCCGCAAGAACAACTAGGGCTGCTAAGCTTGTTTCTGTCTGGTAAAATGCCATACAAGAGTGCAAACTAGTTAGTGCTATACACCAGGAGTTATATGGAGCTCAGTGGAGCTCTGTTGTGCAGAAACTGTTACACAGTTTCCAGTTTGTATATCTAAACCCAAGTATGAGCAAGGAGGGATCGTAAATGGACTGAAGATAGGTGTGAAGCCAGTGGTTAGTGTTTTGGACTTCCTCACTGCTCAGGCAGGAAGCCAAGAAGTCTAGGAGAAGACTGGGAGGAACAAAGTGGGAAGGATAAATTATTTAATGCAATCCTGCGTTATTTATGTGTTTTCACACATAAGTAGCTCCCGTCCAGGAGTTCCAGATCTCTAGACTGGATTCCTAGGTTTTCCTTGATCTATTTTTATCTAGTCTCAGTATTGCTTTAGGTCAACCTTCCTGCCCACAGTTTCATGGTCTGGCTATTTCATCGATGCTGCTTGAGGGCATCCTTTCCTTCATGAGTGTTGCTTTCCAACTTCAAAGCATGTGCTTGAGAGAAGATATTTCACCCCTCCTTCCCCCATGAGGAATGACTTTAGATGGCCATATGGAATATGTAAAATTCATGCGTAAAGTGGTATACATACCTTAATATAGATGTGCCAAGTTGCTAAACCCTCAATTTACAAGGGACTCTATATAGTGACAGAGAAATCAAGTTATTTGCCCAAAACACTTAGTGGAAGTCAGAGGCTGATGGTATGAGATTTGCCCTGAGTGATACCCGTGCTAACTGGTCTGCTCAATATTGCTGGTAGACTGGGGCTATTGAAAGTGGTCTTGACCTTAGCTGAAGTGGCACACCCTACATCAGTTGTATATTTGGGAATGCTGTGCTGCTGAAAGCAGCTTTATGAGCTTGGATTATTTGTTTGTAAGGCTGTTAGTTTTTTTTCAAGTCTGACCAGAGCAGTTTTGTAGAATTTGGCTATGTAATTTTCATTAGTTTTCCAGTGCTGAGTTTGTTTTTTGTTAGCTCACCTCATTTTTTTTAAAGTCTTGTTTGTTATTGGGATTGATGTTTGAGAGAACTTTGTGCTTTTTCCATGTGTCATGAAGGCATAAGAAATTTTTTCTGTTCTGATAAATGCTGTGATCACCAGCATCCGTGGGCTCCTGACTGACAGTAGGATAGGCTGGCTTCTCACAGATATCTGGTCCTTCATACCTGTAGAAAATCGTGAAACTGACTATTAAAGCAATCCAGTTTTGGATGCCATTAGGACCTCTTCCCCATCTGTCTCTGCCTCAGCCCCCAGGATTGCCTAGAGTGTTTTGCATTCATGTATGTCTGTGTACAGTAAGGATGGCTGGCATCAGCAGGATGGCAGCACTCCAAATAGTTGTCAAAGGCCCTAAAATCTATGCCACATCAACTTCTCACATCACTTTAAGAAAAACTCAACAATACAAAACTTCCTGAACATGTCTGTTCTTGAAAACACTTAGGTGACACGGAGTAGACAAAGTGTATTTGAAAAACGGGGAGGTTGGGCATTAATGGGTGGGGATTATGAAAATATCAGTCCATGTTAGGGAAATGTTTGTCCTCTCTCCTTTAGAAACAGGAAAGCTGTGAGAGTTTTTCAGAGCTGTAAAGCTGAGATAAGAGAGCTGCTGTAGACTCTCACTTGTCCCTCCTCTGGCTTCTGAAGAAGCATTAGGGCATGTTCTGCAGTACCTGTGCTGGCACTGGTAAGACTTATTTACTTTCCCTTATTTATTGAAGCTGCATGTGTTTTGTAAACCTGCTCCAGAGAAGCACTGCTGGCAGAATGGTGATGCCAAGGGAAGTATCTTTGGAGGACAAAGCTCCTTTTCTGCTGTCCCATTGTGTTCAAATACATTTAATAGAGAGGGGAGGTGTGTTTAACACAGCAGGACAGTTTCTCATACCATGTTATTCCATGTGCATAGGACAATGCCATTACCAGTGGCTAAAGTTTGAAACTTAAGTCACTGAGTAATTAAATATACACTATCTAAGATAGTGAGCTGTGTAGTTTTATTGGTTTGTACAAATATAAAATCTATATATAAATATAGATTAAGTTATTGACTTATTAACTATACTTCTTGTTTTCTCATACATAGAGATAGGATTAGTAATTGATTAAATGAAATATCTGCTCGACTAAGGGACAAAAAATCTGGCCTGCGACACGAAAGATTACATGTGCTTACAGTGTCCACCCTGCCCACTCCAATACGCAAAATACGCTCTTACCAACACAGAAGAGTAAAATGTTTGCCCTCAGGGTTTCCTGTGCCAGTTCATAGATGGGCAAAGTTAATGTTCATGAAGGCTAGCAGAGTCTGATGTGAATGAAGCCTGAACCAAATTTTCAGTGGGTAACTTTCAATCTACTTTTGTAGCCTCAGAATTAGACGTGAAGTGACTGTCAATTAAATCAGGAGTAATTTTGGACAAAACCTATCTACTAAAAAAAACAAAATGCAGTTGAAACTTTGTGCTGCAGAGAGAAAAAAGGAGTAATTGTGGTTAAACACTTGTCAGACCAATTCTGGTAAACATGTAGTATTTCTAATCTGAGATAGATACAAGATCAACCTCATCTGGTTTCTTTCCATATAAACTGACACACACCAAGCATGCTGGCTTCTGACTGAAGTCAGCCAGGCTGCCTGTAAACCAATGTAAAGTTATCTGAATCTGCTCCAAATCCATGACAAAATTGTGTAGTACTAGCTGCAAGCAAGCTGAATCAGTGTTTGCTTCTCTGTGTTAAACCGTTTCTGAGATATTAGTGAAATGCATATTCATCCTATAATGGCTTTTTGAACCATTATCTTCTAGTAAGAAGTCTGAGCTCATATGTAAGGATGAGGTAGGGATAAAACGTCTGGTGAGAACCAGATTCTACTTGAACTGTATTGCTATAAATAGCAACAAGTGTAAAAATAGTTTACACTGATGCTATACCTTGAAATGAGTCCTTACAGGACTCACTTTACATTGCAAGGGCCAGTACACTTAACTATTGCTGTAACCTTTATGACTTACAGAGACTAATTTTGTCAAGAAGAAAAAATTGTTCTAAATTTCAGTTCTGCAAATTTAGCTTTGTCCATAAGAATGAGGGCAGTTATTCCTGGTTCTGACAATGCTAAAAATAAAAACAACCAGGCCATTTGCCTCTTCTGGAATATGTGTCTGTAACTCTCCTGAAACCGGTGGAAATGGAAATAGCAGGATATCTGCCTCTTATAGATTCAGCATTACTATGTAGATTTCACTGTCATGCTGATACGAGGAGACAGGGAATGCTGCTTTTGCCATCCCCCTTGAGGTTGTGGAGGATTAATAGAATTACAGTAACAATATGGTTTTTAATAAAATAAACAGAAGACTGAACACAAAAAAAGGAATAGACCCATTGACTGGAGGACAGAGCCCAAACATTTTCAGACATTAAAGAAGACAGTACTTTTCATAGGTTATTCACTGTATGTCATTTTGTCATTCAAGAGACTTACCGTTCTGACTACCTCACTCATCTCTACTGGTTGGTGCACTTTTGTTTAAAGAAATGCCAAGAAAACTGTTCCTGAACAAATTTTGCAGCAGAGGAAGGAAAGGATCCCACAGGGCAGGAGGATGAGACTAACAGTAAACAAAATGCTAAGTCCAGTTTTCAAGGAGACTTATACATAGTAAGGATTTATGATTGCTTTGGCTTAACAGGACAGGTTGGCACTGGAATTTTCTGTGCTTTACTGTTGCTGCTGCAGAGTGCATATGAGCATGATGAGTGGCCCATGGGCAACTCACCCCCACTCTGCACTGCTGCAAGGGTAGGCTGAGGACTTGAAGCCCTGGAGAGCTGTTGTAGGCAAACAGGGATTGCTGCCAGTTCAGCTGTTTGCTCCCATTTCAAGTCCTACCTTCATCCCTCTCCCTTCTTGACTTGCTTCATGGGCTAGTGCAGAAAGGGAAGAGGAAAGAGTAGACCCAGGGCTTTATTTAATTGCCAGGTGCTCTGAAAGGGTAGAGAAAGAATGAAGCATGTGTCCAATTGTGCTTACATAGGCAACATGAAGCTAGGGCAATATTTCTGCGTTTTATACATGTCCCCTTCTCTGTCTCTTTCACCAGCAGCACAATGTCTGAAAGGCTTAACAAAGTCTGTCCCATCGGTAGTTAGTATTAGAGCTACTGGAAATGCCTGAAATAATCCTTTGGGTTTCTGAAAATCTTTGTCTGGTGATGTTGCTGTCCACTTCTAAAACTGTCTTCAAGGGTATATATGACTGCTAAGGGGTCTGAGTTTAAGGAGCATACTGAGGTGGGACAGGGGAGCAAAGAGGTAACTTAATCCATTTGTCAAGCTCCCACTTCTTTGCTTCCAGTATTTGCTCTGGGGCACAACGGCAGTGGGCTTGAGCTCCCCATGACAAGTGATAGAAAATGCATTCAAGGATAGGCATGGTGCCAGCTGCTTAGTTTAGAAGAAAGAGAAAAGGCAAAGACGTTTGGAGCTGATGCTTCTCTCACTTGCAGACAGCAATAGGAAACAAATCCACTGATGCAAGTGGGATTATATTGGTGCAAATCTATTATTTCATCGACCCTTATGAGAGCAGCTGAAGGTTTGGTGGTTCTAATTAGTCCCCCATACCCACAGAGAGTGATGGTGTGAGGACAGAGAGGTCTGCTTGCACCTCTCTTATCAAAGGAAACCTACTTAGATGGTGTTGGTGCCCTGTCACCAGTTGTGGGCCACTCTCCTGAAGTGAGGAGACAAGAGTATCTTGGAATGATACAGCTGCCCTAGCCCCATCAGAGAAGTGCCTAGTCTAGGGCTAAGGGAGGAAAATATTTTTGCTCAACATCTGATCTACTATTCTGGTTAATCTGTGCCTAAGATCCTTTGGAAAGAAAACTCTTGATTCATATATGTGGACGAACCATTTGGGATCCAGTTCTCTTTTTGCCAAACCAGTGGTACTTTGGCCAAGTCTCTCCATAGAAGCAGTGGCACACCATTTGTATTCCATGTCAGTTGAAATAAAAATTATATGTGACTATATATCTGGCAGAGTTTAAAGCAGTAATAATAAAAAATACTAACAATCTAGCAATCTAACAGCCAAACAATCATCCATTATTTCTTTTAGGGAAACAAGACAATTTCCCTCCTCCCTATTAACTGTACTGCACTGGTTCCAACTAGGTCTGCTTAGAGAACTGCTCATTTAACGGAGCTTTTTGTAACAAAGTTAAGGTAGTTTATATAGTACTTCTGCAGAATGAAGAGGACACTCAGCTAGATAAAAACTGTTGAAAAACGTCCAACAATCCTAGGATCTGGCTGCTTCTTAAGCCATTCCAGTGCTTGTGGAAATTACTTATTCCAGGTTACCAGCATATTAATTTAGTTTTAGTATCCCACAGGGAAAAAGACAGAAAACTGAATTGTTGTCGTACCTATCTGTTAGCTATTTCACACTAGGTAGTACAAGAAATGCCAATTGTTCTGCATATGTGAGTGATTCTGCCTCTTCCTTCTTCATCTGAAATGCAACATCCCTTACCATTTTTCTCTTCACAGAAAATACAGACCCAAAGCTGGTGGTTCTTTTACTTGTGATCAGCCACAAGGAAGATCCTGGGACAGTCTTTTGCCAGAATATAATATCGTGTGTCCTTCACTCCTCCTGGTTGTTTGCAATGCAAATTGTAAGCTTTGTCTCATGTAGCGCCATATCCATGGTAACCAAATGAAGGCAAGTTTGCATTATTTCCTTAGTAAAGTGTAATCCTTTCCCTGGTATATGTGCCAAACAGGCATACAGACAGCAATATATTCCATGGAAAGGGAAGCAACAAAAGAATCTTCCGTCTTTTTTTTTTTTTTTCAATTATTTTCCCCTTGTGTCAGTTATCGCTGCACTCACTCCTTCACCCTCTCTTTCCTACCTTATCTTTTTCTATAATTTCCATTGTTAAGAGCTAGACTAGTTCTGATTTCTGCTTTCCCTTTGCCTAGAGGCTAAGCAAACAATTATCAAGTCAAACTGCCAACTTAAACACTACTTCTTGGCAAAAGGCTTTCTTTGACCTTCTTGGTATCTTCAAAAAAACATAAACAATGGGGGTGGAAAGCCAAGCCAAGAATGCCAGTGCTTGTATTCCAGTTTTTCAGACTTTTGGTGTCTGGTAGAGTAGAGGCAGAAGTACACCAGCCTCCTATTATTCCACTGTATTAATAACTGGATCAAGCCATACAGGGTAGAGTTATCATTTTCTTTGTAATGGTAAAATATTTTAGAAAGACCTTTTTTCTTCTGATCTGTAAGATGTGATGTACAAAATAATATTTTTTTCTTATTTTCTGGTTTTAATTCCCCTTAAAAGAGCTTAACTCCAGATTTAAAGAGCTTTTATTTTTTTCATAGCTTCATGGACTCTCTTTTGACTGGACAAAGACATTTTTAGCAAAGGGAACAGACTCAAACTGAATGTACTGCAAAATTACTGCTGTTGATACTGTTTTCAATGTTGTTTTGGTTTTCTGCTTTTGACAACCTCTGCACTGAATTTATGCACTTTCCCTTATGTATCTGGAAGGCTTAAAATGCAACTCTTTCCCTCTTCAACACAGTCTCATGCTGTTTGAATACAAGGAAGAACTTCTTTACCATGCAGCTGATCAAGCACTGGAACAGATTGCCCAGAGAGGGTATGGAGTCTCCCTCACTGGAGATAGTCAAGAACTATCTTGATGCAATCCTGTGCCATATGCTCTAGGATGAGTCTGCTTGAGCAGGGAGGTTAGACCAGATGACCCACTGTGGTACCTTCCAACCTGACCCATTCTGTGATTCTGTGAAACATCTTTAGCTATTATTTACCTTATCTGTAGTGTTCTCAATTAGTGAGCTCACATAATTAAAATGCAGCATGAAGATTCCATCAGCTTCCAATCTGATTATTTAGAGGGAACAATGCTGCTCGTCTCAACCAGCCCTATGACTTCTACTTTGAAAAGAGCAGAACAAGTTGATATTTTGGCCTCTGGACAGAAATTTTACCAAAGGCTTCACATGGGTAGAACCCTCTCAAAATTTATATTTACCAGCATATGAGAAAGCTTAAAGTGTTATTACAACATTTGCTACCTGCTATGCTTTCAGAAAAGCTTCATTTTCTGGAGTCACTCATCCTTCTGAGTTTTCACATGGATGTTCCAGTGGTGCTTTGAATATCAAAATGAGTGTCCTTTGTTTCTGTCAAAGCAAATGGCAGGCATGCTGGAGAGACAAAATAAATTAAGATCATCCTACAGCAGCTAAGAGTTCAGTGTGCTTAACAATTCGGATATTGATGGGCAGGGAAAGGGGATGTCAGCTTCATTTAGCTGCCCAAAGTCAGATCCTAAAGCTAAAGACTGAAAACGTTTTTGTTATCTCCTTTTGCTTCTGATTAAGACAGAGAGAAAACACCAAGTTTTCAAGCAGTGGTTTGTCCTAATACATGGCAACTGAAAAGGAAGAATAATACAGACCAGAAGTTATGACTATTTTGTGCCTCAGGGCACCTGGATAGATACATATTTCTGCTTGTTTACTGGAGCAGAGCGTGGTAGACAGATACTGTGCTCTTTTCTCCTGATGGAACTGCCATAAGAAGTGTAGCTAAATCAGAATGCAGAACACAACTGTGTCACTTAAGTGACTCCACAGTAGTAGTATGAAGGTTATCTGCTGTTTTCCTCCGATTTTCTTTTACAAGTGTTACCTAAAAGCAACAATTGATTCATAAATGATACAGAGTATGAACTCTATAGTTCAGAGAGCTGATAATAGACGAATTTTCATCCTAGCTATGGGATCTGAAAAAAACATATATTTTTCCTATTCATTCCACGTTGCAAAAGCATACTTAGTATTCTGTTGTCATGCCAAAGCAGCCCAGTTATCAAAAATATACTCAAATACTTTTCTGTATGGATATGGAAGGTTTTGAGAATTTAAAGACCTTCCTAGTTTGATTAGTAGATTTGCTGTTCCCTCCTAATTCGTGTCTGTTTAGTTGAAAATTTAGTTGCATATTTCTCAATATTAAAGTTAACCATGGGCTGTCTACTTGAGTATTTGAGAACCTGGATATGGAGATGTTTGCATTCATAAACATCTAAAGAAAATGGATAAGTATTAGCCGAGCATTATAAAGTAATCACTTGACAAATGTAAAGCAAAAAACAGTATTAACAGTGATATCCAGTAGGTGTCACACAGTGTAAGAAATGGCATGGGAAGCTGATGAAGTTCAAGATTCTGTTTCAGTGAAACAGACACACTTTACTGTAGTCAGTGGCAAGAATAATTCTGTTCTGTTAAATACCAGTAACCAAAGTGAGACAAATCTGTCTGGGAAACTGTCACAAAATGTTTATAAGTTTTTCAATTTTTAGAAATTTTCATTTTTCGCATTTTCTAATAAAGAGCTGGTATAAATTTATGACTGATGCAGAGTCCTTGACTTCTACCTTGAAACCCCCTTTAGAGGGGAGGGGAAAAGAGTGCAGTAGGAAGAAAAGAGATTTCCAAAATGTTCTCAGTGTGTTATCAAATGAATGAAACTCACAGAACGGGGAAACTAGGAAGCCATTCATTCCATTGACAGATTTGCAAAGCTAAATTTGCTTCTGGAGAGCAGCTAGAAATTAAAACACACAGATGATGATTGGTGCTGGCACCCAAACAGTGATCAAGAGGACAAAGATGTATCCTATCAGATTAATAGTTATGTGGTAATTAACTTGAAATCAAAATAATGTCTTCAGCTGTCTATGTACAGGAAATTAATGGTGATAACACCAGTTAAATGTAATGGAAGTTAACCCCTGTACTTCTCATATTCAGGGCCAAACTCTTTATTGTCCTTCATGTTATGTCACTTACAGTTCAGTCCCATTGTAGCATCTTACCCTCACTGTGCCCTATTGCAAATGGCTGTGCAAGTTTTTGGAAAATTGAGAATCAGATTCTCAATTTCAGATTCAGCAGGATTACTCAGATGGGAAACTTTCTCTAAATATTGACTTCTTGCCCTAAGAAGGTGTGTCACTGTATCTCCTCCTCTGTGAGCCATCCTAACATGAAGAAATGTTCCTTTTGCCTCACTCTTCTCATTTACTCCCCAAAATCACTACTGTCCTTTCTTTGACCTCCTGTTGCATGGGTGTTTCTTCTAACAACTTCTCTGAGAGATGGGAGGCTGCATTTTTTGCAGTTTTTTCTGTAATCAAATGCAGCCATAGATACTTTCTCATCATTGTTGTGTAACTGCAACACTCTATCTGGAAGGATGTTGAGAGGCCACAGCAAGTGGAAAAGACTCTGGACTCCCTCCATCAAAGGACATGAAAAAGTCATCTTATGCTATACATCCTATTCTCTGCACAAAGGAGTTTGCTAGCCCATTCTTTCAGACTTTTACTCATAGGTTTTTATTTGTCTTAAGGTGTCCTAAAAGGAAATAATAAAAAAAAAAACAAAACAGGGGGTGTACCAACTAACAAATGACTAACTAGAATTAAGAATCTAAGTGATTTCAAAGAAGGCTGAGTTTCAAAGAAGGTTGAGTTTCTTGGTCCTGACAACATTCACAGAAGGGACGGTATTTGACACCATCTCCCACACCATTCTCCTGGAGAAACTGTCTGCTCATGGCTTGGACAGGTGTACTCTTCATTGGGTGAAAAACCAGCTGGATGGCCGGGCCCAGAGAGTAGTAGTGAATGGAATTAAATCCATTCACTACTAGTCACTAGTGGAGTTCTCCAGGGCTCAGTATTAGGGCCAGTCCTGTTTAATATCTTTATCACTGATCTGGATAAGGGTATTGAGAGCACCCTCATTAGATGACACCACATTAGATGGCAATCTCGATCTGCATGAGGATAGGAAGTCTATACAGAAGGATCTTGACAGACTAGATTGATGGGCTGAGGACAACTGCGTGACGTTCAGTAAGGCAACATGCCAGGTCCTGCACTTGGGTTACAACGGCCCCATGCAGCACTACAGGCTGGGGGAAGAGAGGTTTGAGAGCTGCTCAGTGGAAAGGGACTTGGGGGTGCTGGTTGACAGCTGTCTGGGTATGAGCCAGCAATGTGGCCAGGTGGCCAAGAAGGCCAGTGGCATCTTGGCCTGTATCAAGAAAAGTGTGGCCAGCTGGACTACGGAAGTGATTGTCCTGCTGTACCTGGCATTGGTGATGCTGCACCTTGAGTACTGTGTTCACCTTTGGGCTCCTTGCTTCAAAGAGGACATTGAGGCACTGGAGCATGTTTAAAGAAGGGCAATGTCTCAGTTTTGAGACATATTTAAGAGAGGATGCTCTGTAATGAATAGTCTCCTCTAAAGGGTTTCAACAATCCACCTCCACAAATAGAAAATGAATACTAATAGAGGAAAGTGAAAAAAAACCCAAACCAACAGTTTATTGACAACAGAATGCCCACAAGGCATGGAAGAAAAGTAAATAACTACTAAACACCAAACTATCAGACCTCACCCCCCGCCCCCCTCCCCGAGGAACAAAGACCCAAAAATGCCTGGAAAATGGGAAATGTTGGAGAAATAGCCCTTCCGAACATGTGGTGCAAGATGATGCCAGCTTTCATTCTGAGAAAGGGGAGCTTCCATGGGGGAGGTCCAGCAGTAGGTGAAAACCTGGTGTCTCTCTGGCATCAGCCTCCTCTCCACAGCAGTCACAGCAAGTGAAGCAGCTGGGCTGGAGCCTCTTAGTGTGCTTTGTCTCCCTGGCTTGTCTCCTCAAGGCTTGGGGTTGGAACAGGGTGGCCCACTCTGGCCAGTCCCGCTTCTCCATTCTTGGACCAGCAGCTGTTCAGTTCACCCCAAGGCAACTGAAAGATTGCTACTTGCATGTCCTCCAAGACACATAAGGGAAAAACGTTTTGCCTGGGCCAAGAAAACCAAGCTAGCCGAGCAAAACCTAACCACAGAGTGCCACAGAACACCTGGGTAGGGAGGCTTCGAAAATGCCCACTGAAGAGCCCAAAGCTCCCCCCTTCCCTAGCCCTGCACGTATTCAGTCCTGGGCCATAAAGATACAGCAACCATTTTTGGGCATAAAGCAGAGGATCATGGAATAGACTATCATCATAAATCACTCCAAGACAGGCGACAAAGCTGGTGAAGGGTCTAGAAAATACGTCCTATGAGAAGCAGCTGAGGGAACTGGGGTTGTTTATTCTGGAGAAGAGGAAGCTCAGGGGGGACTTCATTTCTCCGTACAACTACATGAAAGAAAGTTGTAGTGAGGTAGGGATCAGTCTCCTCTGCCATAGTTCAAGTGAAAGGATGAGAGGAAATGGCCTTAAGTTACACTAGGGGAGGTTCTTATTAGATATTAGAAAAGAAAATTCACTGAAAGAGTGATTAGGCATTGAAATAAGCTGCCCATGGAGGCGACACAGTTACCATCTCTGGAAGTGTTCTTGGGGTATGGTTTAGGGTGGTTTATGATTACGGTGGTTCTACACTATTGGTTGCACTAGGTGATGTTGAAGGTCTCTTCCAACTTAGTTATTCTGTGATTCTGTAACAGGAAAGCATTTTTTTTCCACCTCAAAAAAATGGTAGCGTCTTTGCAACAGGTTTTGCCTCTGGTGTTACACCTGAGCTGTTGTACATGACTATGGCAGACCTAGATGCTGCTTTTTTGTGTTTCACGCCGGGAAAGTCATAAAATCACTTCTCTTAGATGCAGTTCACCTCATGGATGGGATTTCCTCAGGAAGTGGTAGCATTGTCCCAGGTGATGCAGATCAAGTGTCTCAGCAAAGTGAAGACATTTCTTCTGTGGCAGCTGAACTGTGCCTTGAACCAACCTTCCCAAGGTCAGACAAGAAGCTTCCCAAATTCACTGAATAATACAGCATTTTATAACTCTTCCCTTTCAACACCATGTTGATGCCATGATGATTTTTTGCTTTTTCTTCTATACCCCTCTTATATACCCTTTTATATAACTTTTATGTACCCTTAGTGCTTTTAGCCTACGTACTTGTAATTTCTTAAGTTTGATAACTTAGCTGAGACCCATGTTCCGTTAAGCCAAGAGATCAAACATCCTGAAGGTCCTGCGTCTGGGGGTCCGAAAGCCCCAGACACCAAGGTCCTCTCCAGAACACATTCTGTAAACTAAGATAGGCCCATCCAGGGCGGGACTCTTCAGAATGGGGGGCTCATTCGAGCCTTTCATTGGGGAGTCTCTGATAGGTATGCTAATTTCCAAAGCCTTAACTGTATCATGTGTGGGCATTTTCAGTGTGTGTTTTTCTCGACGTATTCCACCCGAGCGGAGACAGCACCTTAAGGATCCTTAAAATAAATACTGAGGTAAACCCCTTCTCCCTTTTAACTATGTTTGACTCTGATTTTAAGACCCGGGAAAGGCAACAACGTCCGCTGACACCAAGCCATTTAAAAGCTGCTTTTGCAAGGCTTAATCCATTGTTCTCTCTGAATGTCTTTAACACAACCTGGTTTCTATCTCTTGTTGTATGGAACCCCTTCTCCCTACTCCTCTCACCATCTCAGGAACCTTGATGTGATTAATAATTGCATTGAAGGAACATTGCTTTTGTGGTTTGGTGGAGTAGTTTGCATGGTCTGAGGGCTAGCAGCTGGAGAGCTATGTCAGTGCCACCACATTAAACTCACATTTGGTTGCAAAGGCATCTAAACATTTGGGAAAGGGTTGATTTCTGAAAGACATGAGAACTGGTAAAAAACAAGATGCCCCAGCACTTGTGGTTTCAGAGGGCTTCAAAATTTCTGTTACAGTTATATTAAAAAGAAAAAAAGAGCACATTATTCCACTGATTAGAGTAAGGACAGAAATCTTACCATTAAAAAGGATATTATATCTTACCATTAAAAAGGATATTATTGGCAAGAGAAAGTATTGTTATATTTGCATCTCACACAGGAAACTGATGTGCAACAGAAAGAGGAGTTCGTCCATTTGGAGCATGTGTTTCCAGAGTACCATCCCAAAGATTCATCCTCAAAAAATATCTTCCCACAATATCATCAGTAATAGAGCTCTCTATTGACTGATGGGCTCTAAAAACACTGTTGTTGTTTCACAATAAATAAGTGCAGGGAATTTTTTCTTTAGTTTCCAGACTTGCTTTTTGAGATGGCATCAGATCCAGGCCAATGGATTGTACTGGTGACAAGCATTTGTGCTTTGCTCTTAATCACTAACTCCATCTTCATTTTTATTCTCAATTTTTTTTCTTGCATGCATAGGTTCTGGTGGAATCTTTGCACCTGTTTATATTTCCTATTGAAATGTTAGAATGCACAACTTTCTTGTTTTCCAGGTGAGTTTTTAAGTGCCAGATACTTACATTGATACTTGGTGTCACAGTATTGATTATGGTTTGCCTCCTTTTTTCTTCACTGGATAGGGAAAACATCACCAGTGTTGCAAAATCTAATCTTTTTTTCACCGAAACTTCACCAGTGTTCTACTGTTTTCATTTCTGGGTGAATGTGCCACTTGTCAGGAAATATAATCTCAAAGCTCTGTGTTTAGTCCAAGGCTAGGCTGCATCTTCCATCAATAGAGAAAACAACCTCTTTGTGTCTTCCTCCTAATGTGGGTGAACTCTTTTACTGACCATAAAGGGAACTGAAAAGATTGGTTGGGATAAAATATGCTGGTTTACTGGTAGATTCTAATCTTCAGTGAACCAGTGATGAGCTTTCAGGGTTACAGCTAGGCAGACATTGACAGTCTTAAAACAACTCTGTTGCTCTGTAGTTTAACAAAAAAAAATAAAGTAATTTTTAAATTCGTATTCCACATGTCAAAATTAGGTCTCTAAAGACTTGAGTGTAAAGACTTCTGATTGTTGCAATCTTTCCATGCCTTTTCACTGTGCTAATGAGAGTGGCAGCATTGAATCCAGGAGGTAATAATGCAATGAAGCCACCTCCCACTGTATCTTATGTCTAACTCAGCCATGTTGCAGATCAGCCCTTCCCTCCTTCCTCTGTAATGGAAGGCAAAGCAGGTCCTTAAACTGTCTCAGTGGCATTAGTTGAACCTGCAGGGAAAGAAGCCTGCCTTTGGCATTTTTTAGCAATGACTTAAATATTTGTGAGCCATGTTTGTTTATCTTTGGGTTAAAAAAACTGAACAGAAAGGTAGGAGAGCTGGTATCAATTTCTGGCTGTGCTGGAGGCTTCCCTTGTGCTTGCTAAAAAGGAGATAATCCTCCCTCTACACAAGAGTGGACAGTCTCCCCAGTTCAAGCTATGCAGAAACTGTGTATTGGGATGCATTCATGCAGAATCAGAAAAGATGGTTTTCCATTTTCATTAGGACTGCTAGATACTTCCAGAATATTTATAGCTGCATATAATAAAGGAATGATTTGCAATTTTATTTTGCTTTCCAAATTTAGTTATAAAAAGCCCTCAGACCACTAAAGGAAATTACTAGACACTTCTCCCAGTATTTCCTATCAATTCTAAGATTCACCAAAAATGAAGTCATACAATAGGGTGTTTTATTGTTATAAGGTGATTTGGCAACGGTCTTCCAGAGAGCTCTGTTTTTATTTTTAGAAGACTATATAGAAGAAAATATCCATCACTGGTTGCATTCTTGTGTTCTATAAGTTTGTGGTACTTCATTATGTAATTATTTGTTATCTGTTTTCTCCAGTAAGAAATATAGTATCTTCTGTACTGAAGATTCTTAGGAAAGTTGTGACCCCTGAAAATTCAGAACAAAATGTTCTACTTTGGCTGATTTGAACCAAAGAGTGAGCTTTTTATTTTGTTGAACTACATCAAAATGCTTTTTTCACTATTTGTTCTGAAATGACCTGTCTTGCTTATGACACAGTGCCTCATGACAAATGTATCTCAACGCTCTATTAATTTCCAGGCTATTCTTTGAAGGATAGAATTTCCCATCATGTGTCTCTATCTCTTTCTGATCAGATAATCTGCATTGTCATGGGAATTTCACAAGGCTGTGTGCCCCAGGGTAGATGTAGCATGCTGTACAAGAATGATTTATAGCACAAACTGTGGTTACATATACTGTACCTGCAACCCCACAGGCAAAGTACCACTATAGAGAAATATAGTTTAACCTTAAACTTACTTAAAATTAATTGTATTTTGATCACCAAAATTGAGATTTTTTTTAAACCTTTTTCAAACTTTGGGATAAAAACAAAGCCTGAAGGACTGGTATTTCCCATTAATTCTTCAGTATGACTTCATGCATTCACTGCTTTTAAAGTGTAATAAAAAGAATATATGCAGACTTAGGAATGATATCTGATGAGTGAGAGATGAGGGAGGGAGATGAGGAGCAAAAAAATAGCAGTAGCCTTCTGTTACAGTCATAGCAACATTTTTCAATATTAGGGTAAAGCCAAGTCAGCCACATTCTAGAGAGGAGAGCTAGCTATTATTGCAGGTGTCATTACTAATTGCCATGTCACTATGCAGACATGGAACAGTTGAGAGCTATCATACAGCTTCCTCTTACATGATACACTGAAAAGGTTTTTGCTTCCATTCGATTCACTCCTGGCCCAGATAAACTGATTTAATTAGATTCTTAGTAACATTTAAGTGCAGAAATGACAGACTTTACTCAAGCAAAATGATAAAATTTCATGAGTTTTGCCTTAAGCATAAGCTCAAGATTTGAATCTCAACACTTAACAGAGGTCAATATATATTGAGGGGACAGTACATGATACCTACAGGAAAGATGAACTTATGGCTCTGTTTTTCTACAAGCCATCCCCATCCATGTCCTGAATGACCTGTGTTGTGCCTGCCCATTGGACTGCCTCCCTGACCTTGTCTCTTCTTAGGACAGAGCAGATGTTCTTTTGGGGGATTTAATTAATTTTTTTTTGTCTTTCTTCAGTGGTTTTTATCTTACAGTCTACCAACAAGTGGGGGTAAGCTGTGAGGCCAAGAGCAGGCAGGTAAGACAGAACATCATAACATCATTCATCATTTCTAATAAGGACTGCTTAACTATAAAATATCAAGGACCACAGATCTTGGTCTGGGTTGGGGGAAGCTGTTGGGGGAATGTGATATCCATGGATAAGATGTATATTTTTTTCTCTCATGAGGCCTTCATCTGAAAAGTCCTAGACTCACCTTCTTCACTGGCATGATTTCATTTTCTTCTGCCGAAGGAGTAGAGGTTTCTAGGATGGGTTTGCAATGTGCTCTGGAAGTTATGGTATAAGATTATTAGGTGACTGTAATTCTGCTTGACCTAAATGCAAAACTTCTCCCTTGTTCTCACCTACTTTCCTGATCTGTTGAACGCAGGGAATTCAGAGAAAAAAAAATTTTAATAGGAAAGGAACCAGAAACCCAAGTCACCTCACAGCCCTTCATGTCCACAGAAGAATATTTTGAAAGACCAAAATATTATTTATCAGTGTTTCCTTATCTACACTTTCTGTTTATTGGGTTCACATGCAGAAGATGCAGTTCAACAATTTGTGATTTAATCTTGTCTCCTGTTAGTAAGAGATTACTAAGGCTAAAATGTTCTATCTTCCCTCAAGTATATGAGGGCCACATTTTGCTTAGCAAAGGTATACTTAGATGTTTAGTGAACAGAGTTCCAGTTAGCACGACAGTTGGTTTACAAAGCATTTTTTATTTGTTTATGTTCATTAGGTTTTCTGACAGATTTCTAAAGGGCATTATTTCCCCTGAAGTATCTTCCAGTTTGGTAATGAGATTCAGTGTTTCTAATGTTGGGAACAAAATACTTGCACAGATCAGGAAACATAAATACCGTGCTCCCCTATTACTATTTCTGTGACATGTTGAATATGGAGAAAACAAACTCTAATAAATGTCAACCTTTCTAATGAGAAACTTGTCATGAGGGTCTTATCATTAGAAAAAAAGGGGGAGACTCTAACCATGTGTGAAATGACCTGTATTGCACTACCCAGAGATGTAAAGTTTGTCCAAGTCATGAGGTGGACATGGGGTCCTGAGCAGTTTATTACCACTTAACAGGTTGGATGGCTTAGTCTTGATAGCAGTACATTGGCATGCTCTTGCCCCAG
Source organism: Pachycephala philippinensis (assembly GCA_013397055.1). Lineage (NCBI taxonomy): Eukaryota > Metazoa > Chordata > Aves > Passeriformes > Pachycephala > Pachycephala philippinensis. Next base: position 24,168 of record VWZT01002840.1, read on the forward strand.
AGAGAAACAGGACAATTTAACTTACTTTGGCCTACAACAAAAGCTAGTTAAGGTGTCACAGCCTGTGTTTGCCTGGTTTTAGAGTACAGCCACACCAGCTACTGCCTCTTACCCAACTTGCGATAACCTATCATGTTCTGCCCATTTGATTTTTTGGTGACCTGCTACTGCGTATATCACCTATAAAGATGGCATCATTAAATTCGTCATTAGGTTCTTTACTTAACACCCTAGCCAGTGTTTCACAGTGCTAGATTTTTATTTTTGCAGCATTTATGTTCCCTGAGTCCTGGAAACGTGAGATATTGAGGAAATCACATCAGCAGCCAGTTTGTGGTATAATGTTCTATCACAGAGAGGAGGACGTATCTGCTGCTAAGGGCATTAACTCACTTTCTAATCTTAGTTTTTACATTTTCAAGGATTTTATAGTGAATCTACAACTTCTGTTGGTACATGAGTAGGAAATAGTATACAACTAGTAGCTGATTCTAATTGTGCTCAGTTTGCTGCTAGAAAGTCTATTTTATATTAGTACACAAATTACAGGATGTCAGCAACCTTCATGTTCTCAATTTGGATGGATATCCTTTTACTGAATAAGCCAGAAGAAACTCATGTTAGAATTTACGAGCAGAAGAATAATCCTCTGAAAGGATGTTTTCTCCTTTACTGAGACAATTTTGTTAAGTAGAAGAGAAAACTTTAGAAGTTTTTCTTCTCTATTTATTTTCATAGAAAAAAAAGCCCCTAGCATTTATCTTATGGAATTCAGGTATCTTCTGCTGCTTGTAGGCAAATGTTACCCTCGCTTTCAGAAGATCAGCAAGTGTGTTATTTCAGTGTTAGAAGAGGAAGTGACAACTACAGGCACTGTGTATTTTCATCTGATTTATCCCTATCTCATCCTCATGAAATGATCAAATATACACCTTACAGTTCACAGGTATAGCATACTTGGAATCCAGTAAACAGTGCCATAAGTTCTTGGACATATATATCCTCCCCGAGAAACTCTTGCAAGTATTCAGCATCTGTCACTACTCTCAAACACATTTGGTGTATGATTCTAAGCCCAGAGAAATCAATATTCACAAATTTTTGCAAAATTTTGAATATACTTGAAAAACTATTATGTACCAAAAAATCAGACCTGTATATGTTGGAATGAGCATATAAAGTAATGTATTACAATTGTGACTTTTTTATTCAAAAAACAGGGATTAAAATATATTTTAATCAAATTTGCTCTATGTATATCTTCAATGGTTCTGCAGCAGATGGTGGAACCCAATTCATAGTGCCTACTTTTAAATACAGGGGCTTAGAGGGTACTGCTATTGATTTATGAAATGTAAAGTCACTTATTTTCCATTTCTTATTGACAGGTATTGCAATATTCCTTGACTAAACTACACTTTGAGCCTCCCACAGTGATACTGTTTGGCAACTTTGTCACTCAGGCTAAAGTTTTCCCTTATTTAATGAAATCAGTCTTTTGGTCTTTTTTCTAGTTTGAAAGATTTCTGTTTTGAAGGGGACTAATGTAAGAAAAATAAATTATTTTTAGTTCTTCTTTGCAGTTTCCTTCTCTCAAACTGATATTAACAGTTTAGTTCAAAAATCTGCATATCCCTCTAGGCCTGTTTAGTATGTGAGCTGATGGATAACGTGTAATGATAAAAACAATTATCAATGCAATGCTTCCACTCTATATAAACATTTGCTACCAGCCTTGATAGGTGTGTGTACGGTAAAGTTCATTTTGGGCATAACAAAACCTGTTGACAAAGACTACCATGGTGTGTGATATTCCTTTTACAGTGTGAGGGCTCTGGAAAGCAGTTATTTCTCTACAGATTAGTAAATACAATAAAGTGAAGAACAGAATCATTCTCAGGTGCCACTCCTGCTGCTGCAACTCATTGTGCCTTGTGTCTCCAAAACTTTGTTATGAGCAATTATATCTTTTGAAGTAGGTGGCTAGAGAAACCATACTCCCTAAAGGTTCCCCAAAGATTTACCATCTGTCAAAAGTGAGCCATTCTGCCACCTTTATATTTAACTGGTTCCTTACACCTACATTCTCACACCTACTGTAACATACTGTTCTTGAGAATAAGTGTATTGCCACACTCATATCAACTCCTCTACTAAGACATTGCTATTATGTATCATTATAAACCAAGATAAAATGCAAATGTTTACTCTAGGAAAAAATAATAATGATATCCCAGAGGAGTACATAAGTAAACACATTTCATGGTTGCTTTTTTACTAACCAGGTCCCTGCTAGATTTTTCAGAAAGTCCAGTAATGTCAAGCTGCAAGAATCTCAGCTTTTCCCACATGCTCACGCTCACTGGTCCACCCCAAAGGTTAGTTACATCCATGTATTACCAGCGAGGAATACAAGTCCTCGAGATCAACAAGAGTGAGTACAATTTCAAATAAGCAGTCAAGGTCTTAATTTGTAAAAACCATGTACTGATTTATTTGAACAAGATAAAAATAATCTTCTCAATAATAGTTATCTGATCTCAAACGAATTTGTAAAAAGTCAAAACCTACCTGAAGCTACAGTGGGCTTTGGATCCTGTGGAAGGTAAAAGGCTGTGAGTCCTTATGGCAGCTGCAGCATGCCTTGTCTGTGTTGTGTCTAGAGCGAAGGGAGCCTGCAGAACTGTGAACCTACACCTTTTATTAATGTTCTACTTGCTAAGCTATCTAGATGTAATGCCACGAGACTATTCTGGGGAGAGGAACATATATTAGTCTTTTAGCAACGTGACCCAAAATGCAGTGTGACTACTTCCACTTCAGCAGTAGTCCCCACAAGAGGGGAAAAGAAGGGAAGATAATTACTTATTAAAAACAAGACCATATGATAACTACTACAAGATAAAAGTGGCAACAAGACAGTGATGTAAATAATCTTGGTGTTTCCACCACAGCATCACTGAATGGCTGGTGTTCTGGGAAAATGATCCAGTGGAGATTCTGCTTAATTTGGGGTTTGGTAAAGAAGAACCTGATGTCTGCACAAAAATCCCTGCTCGATTCCTCAGTGGTGTTTCTGTAGCAAAAGGATTTGACATCCAAGCCTTTTTGGAAGCTCAGAAGAAGCAGATGGACATGGAGAGGCCAAACCTATACGGTAAGGAGAAACGTTTTTGCAAAAGGGGAATTTTTAGCCACAAATACTGTGGGAACTGAGAGGGTTGAGAAGAAGAGGTTTATGAAAGAAAATTCATGTATTTAGGAGGCACTGAGGAACCTTATGTAGCACTTTGTAGCAATGATACTTCCTGATATGCCTGAAGTACTGTTTAGTTCTACTCAGCTATGGACTCTGATTTATGTGCTGAAGCTACCGGCATGTGGCATTTTAAAACAAAACTTCATGTCCTCTGTAAGACCTGCCCCACAACCAGAGATAGTCCTTGGTGTTGCAGACGCTGCAGAATTATATGCATCCATTGACTCAGCCACTTCACCGGCAGTACATTAATATGTACCGACCATCACTGGTGATGTAAGTCAATAGAGATGATATGGAATTCAGCCAGGCCAGATGTCGGCCTACATTCCTTCTTAGCCTTGGTGGATCTCTCTCATAGGGCAATGTGCAGAGCAGATGACACAGTATTAACTTCCCGTGACTAGAAGTGCCAGAGCTTGTGCATTAGACCCTAATTAGAACCTAACAGTTTTGGGGTTCAAATATGCACTAAGGGTAGATGAGGGTCATATTTTAAGTACAAAAAATTGCACCATTTAAAACACACAGTCTCGATTTTTTTCCATTTAGATGCTTTAGTTCTTGTTTTGTGTATTTTGCTGGTGAGAAATGAATACAAGGTCTTCACCTTAAAGATATTTCTGTATCAAAATAGCATTGTTAACCCACTGGTACATCATCCATCTGAAAAGTCCCTTTTTGACATCATATTCCCACAAGCTGTGGCATAGGATAGCCAGATGGCTCTTGTAATCTTCTGTTTACTGAAAATGCTCAGTGAAGCAGGATCTCTCACACAGCCCATGTATTGTTGTTTAGAAATGCACCAAGCAAGAAGTAAGGATGGGATGAGAATTGAAAGGGAAATGTCAAAGCATTGTGGAAAATGTGTTCCCCCCTGCTCCCCCACCCAGCCCCTCTCTTTTTATAGCACACCCTGTGCGCACATTTCAATATTTACAGCAAACTGATACGTCAAACAGGTTTCTCAGTTCTCACTTTATTTCTCTCCTTAGAGAGAGGGAAGAGAGGGATCAGAGCTAATAGGTATGAGTGGATGGAGATGTATTTGGTAAGAGGACTCTTAAATGGATAAGAAATTGGTTGGATGGATGCATCCAGAGGGTAGTAGCCAATGGCTCAGGGTCCTGATGGGCTCTGGGGTTCAGTGCACCTTCAGCAAATTTGCAGATGACACCAAGCTGGGTGGTGCAGTTGACACACCTGAAGAACAGGATGTCATCCAGGGGGACCCGGACAAACTCAAGAAGTGGTCCTATGGGAATCTCATGAAGTTTAAGGAAATCAAGCACAAGGTGCTGCCCCTTAGTCAGGCTGGGGGATGAACAGATCAGAGCGAGCCCTGCCAAGAATGAATAGTGGGTGTTGATGGATGAGAGGCTGGACAGGACCCAGGAATGTGTGCATTCAACCCAGAGAGCCAAATGTGTCTTTGGCTGCATCAAATGAAGTGTGGCCAGCAGGGTGAGGGAGGTGATTCTGCCCCTCTGCTTTGCTCTAGTGAGATCCCATCTGAAGTGCTGCATCCAGCTCTGAGGTCCCCAAGCCAGAAAGGACCTGTTAGAGCGAGTCCAGAGGAGGGCTACCAAGATGATCAGAGGGATGGAGCTTTTAGGAAGAAAAGAGAAAATGCCATGATGAAAAGCTAAGAGAGTTGGGATTGTTGAGCCTGAAGAAGAGAAGGCTTCAGAATGACCAAATTGCTGCCTTCCCTTCGGTACATGAAGGTAGTGATAAGAAGGATGAAGAGGGACTTTTTTATAAGAGCATGTAGTGACAGGATAAGGGAGAATGGCTTCAAACTGAAAGAGAATAGGTTTAGATTAGATGTTAGGAAGAAACCCTTTACTGTGGCATTGGTGAGGCATTGGAACAGGTTGCCTAGGGAAGTTGTGGATGCCCCATCCCTGGAAGTGTTCCAGGCCAGGTTATATGGAGCTCTGAGCAACCTGCTGTGCTGCACTGAAAGATGTGCCTGCCCAGGGCAGGAGGGTTGGAATTAGATAGTCTTTAAGGTTCCTTCCAACCCAAGGCATGCTATGATCCTCTTATGGTGGATGGAGACTTAGAAGGTAGAGAACTAGAAGCGAATGAGAGCAGAGAAAAAGCCTTTGAGGCAAGGAGTTTGCATAATGTAGGTAGACAGTCAGTAACCAAGGTGTAATTTAATTACTTGTTCCGTAGTCATCCTCTATGTACAGAATTGTACAATTGTAAATTTTCTGTACAGTCTTCTACAGTCCCTGTAATGTCAATGAAAAGAATAGGTGCTTTTGAAGGTCTCCAGAAAAATACTGTTCTCTGTAAATTAAGTAGAAGGTTCAGGTCTAGAGATGTTCCACAGCATTTACCTCTCCATGAACAATTTAGGGAATTCCAGACTCCTTACTGTTGGAGAAATGCTTCACCAGAGCATTGGAAAGAAAGTACCAGAATAAGGCAGACCATGTGCCACTTCTGGAGATTTAAGAGTGTATTGAAACACTGATTCCAGAGATGGTGGTTTTGGATTAATTAATTTATTGTCATCCTGTTTGGTTTACTATCATTGTACCATTTCAATGCTAATGCACTCTAGATCCCTCTCATTTGCCTCTAGGAAGAAAAGGAAGAAATTGCTTAATCTGAGTTAGTGAATGCTTGAGAGGTTTCCTCATTTTCAGTTTACTTTTTCATATTCTCTGAGTCAGCAAAGAAAGTTAGTTGATTTATTATGATGTGTGTTATTCTGAAAAGGGAAGAGATAAAGAGAAAGGTTATAAGTGAAAGATGCAAGACAAGAAACCTGGAGGAAAATGGGAGAGGGAGGTGAGAGAGACTAAGGACTTTCATAGTGAAGTGATGCCTCTCCATTTTTATATTTAATTCATTTCCTATTGCAGTCCTTTTCTGTTTCTCTCTGGCTCTTCCAGGAATATAGTTTTCTAGGCTTCCTTCACTGCTGATTAGATGTTTTAAAGAAGGAAGCATGGAGAGTTATTAACTAATCTTACCCTCACTTGGTGCTGTTTCCTCAGCATTGTCAGTTTTCAAGAGATTCAGTTCACAAAAAGAAAGGGTGTATTTTCAGAAACTTCAGTCACTCTTTTAATTTCTCAGCCAGATCCAAAAGAAAGGCTTATCCCCATCATTTGACATTGGTGAAAATTTTACTGACCTCATTAGAAGTGATACTGGTGACTTCCTAACTGAAGAAATAGTCACTTAACAGTCAGAAATTTTAAGTGAAAAGTAATTATACTTCTAAATATGTTGATCCCCAAGTTCTTCGAACACTTCAAGTTTCTTAACATCTCTGTGGAGGGACCATCACAGCTGGTGGCAGCTGCCACTTATGAAGATACTGCCAATGAGGATGATGACTCCTCGGAGGAGGAGGAGTCCGAGGGCAGTACCCCCGTCTAGGTCCTTCCCCTCCTTCGGGAATGTTCTGTTGTGTTTGGTCCTTGGTTGGTTATTATTTGTTGTACCCTCCCCTTCTGTTTTTTGATTGGCCCCTGTACTCGTGTTCCCTCCCTCTACCCTGATGCTCATTGGTTGTATCCCTTTCCCCGCCCCTATCTGGGCTCCCCTAAATACCCTGGGCAAACCCCACTTCTGCGGAGTTCTTCAAGGATCTGGAGAGTTCTGTTACCCAGGTTCCATTGGTTATATTAAAGGAGGTTGCTGGAAGGCTCTCTCTTGCCACTCTTTATTTCTCCCTCAGCTCACTACCCCTCGAGGGCATCTCTGCCAGGGTGGCTCTGTCTAGCATGCCCCATCCACGCACGGCTGACAGCCTCCCGAGATAGCTCCGAGGCAGCTTCGGCTCACGGAGAGCAGGTGCCTGGCCAGGAGGGAAAACCCTCTAGCAGCGTGCCCTCTACACGTCTCAGTTCAGAAATGTTGAAATGTTTCAATCTGATGCTTAATAATTAAAAAAACACTAACCCAACATATTTCAGTATCATCTTTCTGTAATGCCATATCTAAATTTACTTGGGGTGTGGTGTCTTGTTTCTGTGGATTTTTCACACTCATTTCTGTTTGTCTTGGCTGCTGCAAGCCCCTCACTGGAACTGTAGTTCAAGTCTCACTACTCTCTGTGAGATGAGTATATTAGGTATTGTGTTGGTTTAACAAAGCCTGGGTTTTTTTGGTGGGGGAGGGGGTGGGTGGAGGCCACAGAGGTGGCTTCTGTGAGAAGCTGCTAGAAACTTCCACTATGTCTGGCAGAACCAATCTCTGACGGCTCTGAAGATGGGCATGCTGCTAGCCCAATTAGAAAGGCTGGTAATACCTCTGTGATTACATATTTAAGAAGGAAATCGAAATGGCACATGCTCAGCTTTTTTCCCAGGGGTGGCAAGGTGCTGCAGCCAGGACCATCCCAGCGCCAGGCACGGCCATGCAGCCACTGCAGCTGTGATCTTGGCATGGCCAGCAGCGAACTTTGCCTGCCAGGCTGCTTCTAGCCCGCCACGCTGCAGGCAGAAAGGCAGGGGTGGTGGCAGTGGCTTCCCCTTTTCAGTGCCCCACATGAAGAGAAGCATTGAATGATGCCGGCATCTTGGTGGCCGGCACTGCCCACACAGTGGTGGCAGGGGCCATGTGGCTGGTGGCGAAAACGTGGCAAGCAATTCCCCAACAAAGAATCTAGACGAGATCAACCTCTCAGCACTGTGGGATCTTAAAAAAATCTTTGAAGTGGTGGAATTTGTTGGCAATGGTTCTTACAAGCAGCAATTTTTTCCTCTTAGTCAGAGAAAGAGGAGGAAATGAGGACATTTGACAGAAGACAAGATGGCGACACCAAGGTCAGTGGGAAGGAAGACCTTGGAGGTGCTCCAAGCGTCAGAGTCAAAATCTCTCTGCAAACCATGGTGAGGACTATAATACAACAAACTGACTCCCTACAATCCATGAAGTCCATGGGAGGATGCAGAGATCCACTCGCAGCCTGTGTGAAAAGGTGCTCACGCCAGAGCCGGTGGATGCTAAAAAGCTGTAATCTAGTGGGAGACCCGAACAGAGAGAGAGGGCCCTTGCTTCCAGAGATAGAGAAAGAGGGCCCTTGCTTCCAAACTAGAACAGCTTATCCTTAAAAGACTACGCCCCATGAACTAATGACCCACGCAAAACAGTTTTGGGAAGACTGTTTTGCCGGTGAAACGGATTCATGTTACAGCAGGTCAGGCGGGACTGCTACTTGTGAAATTAAAACCACATTGGAGAAGTTCACAGGGAACTGTCTCCCATAAGAAAGACCCCATGGCATAGCAGAAGAAACTCCTCTCCCTAAGCAAACTGAAGATTTTGAGTGAAGAATTGACCACGCCCTGTCTCCCTGCACTGTCAGTGGGAAGGAGGGAGGGGCTGGGGGAGAAAAAAGTGTTTTAAATGCTTATTTTATTCCTCANAAGCAAACTGAAGATTTTGAGTGAAGAATTGACCACGCCCTGTCTCCCTGCACTGTCAGTGGGAAGGAGGGAGGGGCTGGGGGAGAAAAAAGTGTTTTAAATGCTTATTTTATTCCTCATTATCCTCCTTTGACTCTGTTAATAATAAATTTACTTTATACCTTTAAGTTTAAGCCTGTTTTGCCCTTACAGTGTTTTCTCCTAATCCTTACCTCAACTCATGACTCCTTTGGTTTTTTTCCCCTCCTCTGCTCAGTTATAGCAGAGGAAAATGAGTGAATGGTTTTTCATGGGTGCCTGGCATTTGGCCAGTGTCAAACCACAACAGGTATCATTCCCCATGATACATTGTTGTCCTGTAACTAACATAGGTCGGTTAGAACAGAGAAAACACATGTCATCCGTTCCTAAAAGAGGAAGGAAATGTAAATTGCTAAATGCAATCTCTGAAGCACAGCTTTGATTCAAGCAAAGGCAGTATTGCCAAGACTTGAGTTGAAACAATCTAGAAAATATATTTTAATATATGACAAAGTAGAGAATGCTGAAATTTCATTTTTACTTCTCCTGAGCAAAACTGAGCAATTTCAGATGTCTTGATTTTCCCACTGAAAAGTTAGATTTTTTTTCCCAAATTCTGCCATTTGCTGTGAAAAAACTTGTTGATTGAAAATTTTTTGCTGGCTCTGGAAATGTTCTGTGTTTCTTCAACTCATTGTGGGCCTACTGAAGACTTTCCAAATCATTCAAGTAGATAACTACATTGGCCTGTGTAATACCAGATCTAAGGTAGGAGGAACAAAACTGTAAGTTTCCCCTCCTAAATTATAAAACGGTTGATCATAAAGTCATTAAAAATCCTGTAAAAGATACAGACACTATTGAAGATTGATTGATCTTGTTTACAGCATGACCATTTGCTGTTTTGGCTAAAGTTTCTGGTGAAAATGAACCCGTGTTTTTGTCATTTAATATGTCATCTGTCTTACCATTTTAGATTATTTTTCAGGGATTAAAGAGACCTTTTCAGCCTCTTGGTCATTTGAGATGGTATGGGGAACATACCTAGAAATGGAAGGGACTGCTTGCTTGGAGAGAAATAGTCCATGAAACAAGGCTATCCTGACATCATTTCATCATGAACTGAGTATTTATTACATTGCATGTGAGTGAGGTGTTTATTTTTATGTTGTTTATTTATAATTTATGTTGTTCAGTTTGCTCTTTAGGTGTCTCAAGCTCTTTGAAATAATTTACAAAATCTAAGCAGTGGGTAAAAAAAAAATTAAATCACAGCAAGTTTTGTTCTGGTTCAAACCAAAAATGACTGGACTGCTGTGCCACTGTCAGTCAAAGGAGATTAGTATTTGGCATGTTTATGATGTGATGTAGTGGGACCCAGATGAAATACTGAGGATAAAATATGATTTATATGGAGAGCATGTGGTAGTACAATGGATTACAAAACAAAAAATTATTTACTCTGAGACCCTTTCACAAATGGAAAGTATACAACACTGTGTAACATGTAGTGATAAATCAGATAACTCTGTTAAACAGTGTCAAGTGAAACCTTTTTTTAAAAAGTGGTCAAGTCTTTCTCCAGTGTTAAAATATAGGCAGGGGCAAAGACAGAAAGGAGTATTCTTGAAATATAGTAACTACCAGGAGTTACATTTCATGGTATTTGTCCTCAATGCTAAGGACCAACCCATATCCATGTTAAATATCCCCTTATTCTCTAATTGTCAGTGAAGTAGCTTTATCAACAGCCTGCATGCCAACTGCATAGAGAAAATGTGGCTGCTCTCTAAGTGAAACGACAGCCAAGAAAGTTAGCATTTTGCCATCTACTGTCCTCAATTAATCTTTCAAGGAAGGAGAAGCTCTGGTGACATATTCATGGCCGCAGGAGATAGGTACTGACACAACATGCAAGCAAATGCATTGTGTTCTTTTGTATAAATAGCTTCATAGTATTGCAGTGATGGAAATCTCCAAGATCCTTTAGATAAAACATTATTGGCTTATCTATATATATATTGGATCATGGAAAAAATGCCCCAGAAATTATGGGAGGTTAGTACAATGAAAAAAATTTGGGAACTTCTATACAACATCAGATATAAGTTTCTGGGGTATAAGTATTTTGCTTTGTACTCCTGTGAAAATGAGAACATAGTTTTCATCGTCAATTTTTATCAGTTAATGACTATATGCATTTTACAGCTATCCTAGAGAGCTGGCACCTGTAAACTTTTGAGATCAGACTTAGATAACTTCATTCACATGATTTTTAATATGTCCTGAAATATGCCATCCAAGCCTGGCCAAGCCAACTGGAGAATTTCAGGCTGGATTCTGTAACCTTTTTTCACAGAGCAGTATTTAGCTGCATTTGACTCAATGAATTCAATATTGTGTGATTTTCTAATATAAAGAACTACACACTGATGTCTCTATGTAATCTGAACCCGTCCATTGGAAGCAAATGGAAAAATGTAGTCATTTTTGAATGAAGTAATTAGTATGTGTCTTGGCAATGACAAGTTTGAATAATCATTGCACCTGGTTATTTAAAATTAGGAGTTTTAATGAGCATGTTGCCTCCCATTCTGCAAAACTTACGAAGTACTTCACCATGTAGCCAGTGCCCTCTCATCTTTGCTAACGGATGTCAATATGCAACAGACCAAAGCACAGGACACTGGCAGAGGTGACACTAGTCTGCTGGATGCTGCAAAACTCAGACCTATGACCACACAATTGAAGTGGAAAAGAATAAGTCAGCTCCTGTAAAGGGCTTCTCAGCAACCAATGCTACTGTCCAGGTTTAAAGGACAGATGTTTGCTAAGGAAGGCAGGAACCTTCCTGGAATGGAAAGATGACCCCCTCCCTCCAAATTATTATGATTTTGAAATTATGGGGCTTTCAGGCAAAAAATATGGGAAAAAGAATAACCCATATTCTGCTGCTGTCTCACTGTTGTCTCACATTTTGGCAGAGAAGGTGCAGTACCACCCTCGCAGCTTCAGGGGGCGCTCCGATGCAAGAGCGGGACCGCCCTTGTGGTGATGGCAGCTCAGATGACGGAGAGGGAAGGGTCGGCTCCCCCAGGCACCCATGCAAGTGGTGATCGGTCTTTGGCACTGCTAATTGCAGCCAGTACATGCTGGGAAGGGAGGCAGGGCTTTATTGCAATGTCACACTACCGTATAGAGAAGAGGTCTGGCAGGGGTGGTGTTCTGGCTCCAAGCAGCCCTCCACGTGGCAGTTCCAGGGGGGAAGGGGGAAAAGGGACGATTTCCCCACGCACCCACATAGACTGTGCTGGTCTCTCGGTGCTAGGAGCTGGTGCAGTCTGTGTCAGTGGAGCAGCTGGGACTCTCTTTCTTGCGAGCAACAGGTGTACAAGATGGGAGCAGGCAGAGCTCCATGGCAGTGTTGAAAATTGCTGCACAGGAGAGGTCTAAAGTGTAGAAAAAAACACACAAATGCTCCCAACTGGGCAAAAGACTGCCCACTCCCCAGCTAAGAAACTGCCAAAACCACCCCACTTCCCTCCCTCCCCCAGAATCATTCCAACGGTATGCCAAGGCACTTAGCCACGTCTTTTGTATCTTAATTGCCGATCATTCATTCCCTCCTGGGCGTCAACCGCCCCTTCCTCGAAGCGTCCCCCTTTTCAGGTAACAAATGGGAGAAAATTCACTGGAAAAACCAAACCCATATCAGCTACTGAAACAGGACTCATTGGCACTTGGGGAAGCCAACTTGCTCGTATCAAGCAACCCTGTTCTTGTGCAGATATTTTGAGGGGGGGGACAGTCCAGGCACACATTTTGCATGTATTAAATTGGTCTGTCTGATCCACCAACAAGTTCCTGACAACAAATGTGCCTTAGCATATCCTACATCCCAGTGTCGGCCGATGCCATGAAAGAGTGGACTTCATTGCACAGAACACAGAGCATAGCTGCAGAACAGTCCCACCTTTCTCCTGCATGCAAGGTGCCTGCCAAGACAGGCCAAGAAAGTAGCCTCCATTTCTGGTGGCCCACATTCTCAAAAAACTGGCTGATCTAAACTGCAAGCTGCCAGATTCATTTGAAATCTAAGAGGTAAGGTGGATTTTGTACTGTATCTCCATTCTATTTACAGTATAAGTTTGGATTCCCTTTTTCAGGATAGAAGCTAGAGCAAATATTTTCAACAAACACCATGCAGCAGCATTATGGGGAAAACCAGTAGGATTCACACTACTCATTGGGGGTTTGATTATTTTAAATTGTCTTTGTGTTAGGATATTGTCAAAGAACTTACCACTGAAATTACTGAGATAGGATTCGTTCAAACATATGATAGTGTAAGATGACAACGTGTTTATGCAGCACTAGGTGTTGGGTTTTTTTATAGAAGGAAGTTGCAGGAACACTGATACATATGGTAAAGAATAATTTTACAGATCCAGTCATTAACCAGGGTTGATCCTTTTTTCCTATCTTTCTTTTTTTCCCCCAAGCTAATTTCCTAGTGAAATAAATGAAATAAATAAAATAAATGAAAGCCAACTGGTGTGGGTTTATTAAAAGAAATAAAAATAAAATAGGAAAAACAAGGTAGTAGAACTAGGAGGGGGAGTAGCCCTCTCCTTGGCCAGAGACGGGAGGACCTAGTGGTGAGAGGCGTTCACCAGAGGAGGACCAATTCTCAAGGTTACAGTGCCTTTTAAACCCTCTCTGGGATCCTCCCATTGATACAGTCTATTGGTGGCATTTTTCCGCTCCTCGGATGTTAATTGGCTCGTTGTTAGGGGCATCCTTCTCCCCTCATGGGGCATCGAGTGATTGGCTCAAGTCTTAGGCTGCAGGGGGACCTGTGATTGGTTGTTGAGGTTGTCTCTCTTACTGGACTCTCTACGACAGTCTCTGGAAAATTCTCGAATGAAATGATATTAAACTCGCCCCCTTCCTGTAGTACCCTTTAACCGAGAACAAGAACTTGTATAACCGAACAAAAACCTTTTTAACTTTCCTAACTATCCTGTACAACCCGAGCAACTCCCTGAAAATGCCTAAACTGGAAAAAACCATTTATAACACTAGTGTGCTTTTTCAGAAGGTTACATGGCAAAATTAGCCTTACTTTATAGCAGTGTTTGAAATAATCTATCACTCTGCAAACTGAGCATACTAAAACCCAAATAAAGCATTGGGAAAGTTTAGGCTAAGGTGGTAGCATTCTTCTCGAGGAAAAGATATTTATCTTTTCAAGTCCTTCCAAAGGTGTATTTTTCCGTGATTGGGTTGGTGCAGCTTTTCTCTCAGTAGAGCTGATTCAAGAGTTGGAGGACGGACCTAATTATCAGCCTCTGTGGGAAATAAGAGTGTCTTTTACAGATCTGCAGCACTGCAAATTTATAGTCCTGGAGCAACCTGTATGTCTTTCTAAAGCACTTAGCATGCTGAACTTGCAGCTCTGTGACTAGAAGTTCACACAAAAGTGAGGGCACTGACAGAGCAGTAAACACAGGCAATCATAAACTCTCCAGTTTGATGTCTAAGACAATTTGGCAAATGCTGTATTCTCAAATTAGATAGGATATATATTGTTTAACTTCTGAGTATTCTCTACCACATCATTAAATTAAGACCATGTACTGTTTGAAATCATGAGGCTAAATTTTCAGTCTGGCTATGGCCACTAGCAGATGTGTGGGGAACAGAATAACAGGCACATAGAGGGTGATCCTTCTCTTTTATTCTAGCCTTTGAGAATTAGAGACCCCCTCCAGCTACAGACTGCATGGAGAACACACCCAACATCAATGGTCATGTGTTACTTATATCTAATAGATCCCCTTCTCTCCGAAGATTTTTTTCTGAAGGAGTTTATGCAGCACCATTGTCGCTGTCGGCGGTGCCAAGAGGCAAACAAGGACTCAGACACGCGAATGGTCAGCAGAAAGGAATTAATTGAATTATTTATTTAATAAAGGACGTGTTTTTATGTGTTTAGTTCTTTTAGTGTTTTTCTAAAAGGCAAGAGGTATTGGACCTCTAACTAACTACCTATCAGGGTGATTGGTCAATTCACACATCATTCATTTCTCTAGTCAGTATCACAACAATTCTAATTATATTTGCAGGTGCAATATTAGCAAAGTCTGTTTACAGAAAATCTTATCATGTTTTGCATAGTTTCGCCTGAGAAAGAACAGAGCTCTCACAAACTGCTGCTGAGAGCTGAAAACTTCTCTGCTAAGGCTTTTTAGCATCCATACACCATGACATGATGTACTCATTGATATTATGAAAAAGTCAAATGGGTCTAGAATAAAAAAAATTCTGACCTTATATATACTCTTTGGCAAGAATATTTTCTTGGATTTCTTCTGCTAAGTAATTTTTTTTTCTTAGAGACATTTCTCTGAGGTTCTTCAAACAAGATTATTAGTGTATTGTAACCTTTATGAATTGATTAGTTTGACCAAGGCTTGGAAAGGTTCTGAGACTATTCTAAAGAGAAGGCTACCGAAACGGAACAATCTGAAAGATGTTATGTTTTCACATTGAAACATTCAGAATTTTTTTTTGTTTGTTTTTTGCTTCTGCTCCTAACTTCCCCAGCATTAAAAATCATTACCATCAGTAAGAATTCTTCCTCCTCTCTTTTCAGATTCAGAGTTTTGCAGATGAAATTCTATGTGGAAATGCTCCTGACACCACTTCAGCTGAGCATTAAGAAATAATTTGGCTATTTTTACTTTTAAAACGCTTCCCAAGTAGCTGCTTTTAAAGTTTAGCCAAACAATACATTATCCCTCTCTGCCCCCATCATCTCTGGCATTTGAATGCATCATTCTAGACATGATAGTTTAGATGATATGACTTGATAAATCATAGGGCTGTAAAATACACTTAGCTTGTCAAGAAGACTCAAGGAGTGCACATGAAAAGGGTATATATATTTGAGTGTGTAGGGTCCCAGTCTGATGCTTTAAGCAGACCTCTCTACTCTTCCAAGCAGCACAAAAGCTGTGCTTCTGCTTAGTGAATTATTTGTCAGACTCAGATGATGCTTTATACACCAGCTCTCAGATCCTCATGAGATAAGTATAGGAGACTGAAGATAGTAGCTGTGAGAAATGTGTAAAAGATAAATGTTGACTTTCGCATATATGAATTTAATATTTACAAGTGATAATGTGTTATGTAGAAATAGAGTCAAGGTAGAGTATAAATGAATAGAAACAGAGTTAAAGTGAATTGTAACAATGAGATAGTTGTAGTAATAAATGTCTAAGTTGATAAACCACCATAGATGAATGAATGATTCCCCCAA
>VWZT01002841.1:20133-45403 GCA_013397055.1 Pachycephala philippinensis
CCCTGCCCTCCCCAAGCAGTGGGTTGGAATGCTTGCAGGACACTTGCAGCACTGTTCCCAAAGGGGACCCAGCACCTGGGTCTTCAGTCAGATGGAGCTGACAGCTGCTCGGCGTTTCTGCTTCAACTCCCCCCTAATTTTGCATTGCGGCACTTTTCTGAATTTGTTTCATTAGTAAAATATACATTAAGCCAGCCAGGGGGAGGGGGTTGTTTAGCTGCCATGTGCAAATGGGTCTTTTGTATCCTTCAGGAAAAGCAAACAGCTTCAGAGAGGAATATTAAGTGTTATCCAGTAAAGTCACGTAGCAGATGAAATGATGGACGTGAGGGAGAGGGCAATGCATTAAAATGTATCTCCTGTGTGTCTAAGCACTCAGAATTCTAAAGCACTGAACAGGCTTCTACAAGCTCAGACTGGAAAACATCACACAAAGAGGCAGCAATTTTAGTCTCAGGAGCTGGCTGAACCAGCCTTAGTTCAAGAAATCCCAGGTATAAGATGTAGGTGCAAACAATATAGAAAAAATATGTATAGGAAATGATCAATCGCAACACAAAGGCTTTGTCTCCTGAATGAGAGCCTAAGGTGGGACCTCAGCACCTCCTGCAAGTTCTCAAGTACAGCTGTCCAAGCAACTCAGGCTGTGATCTGGTCTTAGCTGAGCTCAGTTTAGGCCTCCAGATGTACAAGCACACAGATGTCTGTATGTGGGGTAGATTTCTGAGCTATTTTTATAGTCAGTGGAATGAGGTAATACAGTCCCATTGGCACTCAGGGCACAAATTCAAAAGTGGGTTGGGTGGTGCCTTGCAAAACCTGGTCTAGTGGAAGGTATCCCTGTCCATGGCAGATGGAACTACGTGAGTTTTAAGGTCTGTTCCAGCTCAAGCCATTCTAGGATTCCATGATTCCATGAATTTAGATGAGCAGCCAGTTTGTGATGGTGATTTGTGCCAGAGAACGACTCAACACGACCAACCACCCTGACTAGCTCTCCACTGACTGCAAAGACAACTTCACCATCCAACACAAAAGTAGCCACTTATCTACAAGCACTTAATTCTGGATATTTTAACCAAAATCCAGATCCTACAGACTGGGGTGAGGGTTTTTTGGAGTGGGGTTTCAGGGTTTGGAGTGGGGGTTTTGTTACATTTCAAAAACAAGATGAGTGTTACGTGTGGACTTGTCCAGACTAAGGAGGCCCATTACGTTAGAAGAGATTTTGGAAAATATTCTCTTTTAGTCTGTTAAATTGACTTAGTGTTGCCCAGAGGAAAATGTGCTAACCACACCACAGTCAGAAGTGCCACGTTTTACTCCTGATGAGCAGGACCAGCTGACTCAGGTCCTCCTGTCAAACGCTAGGTCAAGGCTAGTCACATACCAAAACAGGACGTCAAGGTAGGGTGCCAAATCCTACCAGGTTCTCATCAAATCCTCACCCATGCCACATCTCTGTGTGATTGCTACGAGCACATGCCCTACTTCAGTCACAAACTAAGCTTTCAGCTGCTAGAGAGGCTGCCTATGAACTTGCATATTCAGTAGGCATTCTGGCAGGGTACCACAGCATGAAGACACAGAAGGCTAAACAGCAGAGCTATAAATAAAGTGGGACCCTGCTTCCAAGAAATGCTAACACCTACACAGCTCATTATCTGTAATTTAACAGGGTACTGAAAGACCGAATTTTCCCTGACTTGTCTTCAGACTGGGCAGGGAGAGAGAACAACTGGAAGTGAATCAAAAGGAGAAGAAATCCTCATGAGCAAATAAAAAAAATGCAAAAGAATTAGACAGTGTTTCTTAGGGAGATTTAAATTAATTATCTTGTGGCATAGCTGAAGAAGAGACAATTGGTTATTCTTAGTGTGCTTCCTTTGCAGTCAATATGTTCCAAACAAGGCATTTTGGTCACATTTTCTGCAAGTCCATGTATTTTCAGAGCTCTGAGTTATTGCCCATGCTTAAATTTAGATGAACTGCACGTTTTTAGATTGCTCCTGTATTTCAGCTCCTTTTTCTTTGCTTATTCATTTATTTCCTACCAGGTACAAACTTCTTCAGAACAAACTTTGGAAAGAGATCTGAGGACAGTCCTTTGAAACTTGGTCAATCTGATCCCCTTTGAGCTGTTTATAGGCTTGATAGCCCTCAAAGATTTGTGAATGCCACAGAAGGTGTGGGACAGTGAAAGAGCTGCAATTTTTAATGTATCATTAACTTCTCCTTCCCGAGGTTGGACAGATCATCTCTGTCATTTCAATAATGCTGCTAACAGCAAGGAGAATTCTTTCCTTGTCTTCAGAGTTTGAAGAATCACAATTGCAATTCTAGTCCAGATGCCACTGTGCTGCTTTGAAGAGCTGTGGCAGACAGGGCTGTTTTAACAGAATTAAAATTCTGTGGATATAATAGTGCCTGAACCACAAGTCTTCATTAGTATCTCTCATCTCACTCAATAACCAAATGTAGAGAAAGATCTAGCATAAATTCTAACACTTATAAAATAGAATTTTCTTTTAAAAAAAGGTTGAGTTCTAGAAAATAAAAATTTCTGATTTTTTTTTTTTTCCTTGTTAATTTGAGATTCTCTCTTGAAAAGAGGAAATACAATGCTTGCCTTTAACAGAGTCAGGGAACAGTAAGAAATGTACTGATTTAGATGAAGCTATATTCCCACAAAAACTCTGGAATAAGTAACTCAAAAGTTTGTAAACACCTAGAGGATAATAAGAGAAGAGCCACAGTCAATTTACGTTCATCAAAAACAAATCATGTCAAACTAATCTGATTCCTGTTATGACAAGGTAACTGGCTTTGTTCATGAGGGAGAAGTAGGAAATGTCATATACTTTGACTTTAGCAAAGCTTTGACACTCTCTTACATGAAGGACTTAGAAAAAAATTTGAGAAACATTATCCAGGTGACCCTCCAGGGTGTGGGATTACATAGCTACTGCCAGAGCATCAGAATTAGATAGCTACCCCCAGTCAATACTGTGGGCTGTTTAGGATTCTGTCTTAAGTCTGACATCATCCATAATTCCATAAACGGTTCGGATGAAAGGATAGAAAGCACATTTATTGCAGTCACAGAGAGCACCAAGGTGAACATCTGCAAACAGTGGGGAAGAGGAGTAGAATTCAAAACAACTGGGGAGAAGTGGAGAAAAAATATAGTGCTGTTCAGGAAGGTCAAATGTAAAGTGAATCTTTTGGAAACGCAGAACCATACACGCCAAAAGGGATTTCTGGCCTGGCTGAGGTGTGGCAGAATGGGATCTGAGTAATATTAGATCAAGCCACACAAAAATCACAGATGAACTTATCACAGAGTCATGGAATGGTTTGGGTTGGAAGGGAACATCTTGCCCAACCCCTCTGGGCAGGGACACCTTCCACGAGGTCTCACTGCTCCAAGCCCTGTCCAGCCTTCCAGGGCTGGGGCATCCACAGCTTCTCTGGGCAGTCCCTCACCACCCTCACAGTGAAGAATTTCTTCCTAATATCTCATCCAAACCTCCTTCTGACAATTTAAAGCCATTGCCTCTTGTCCTGTCACTTCATGCCATTGTCCAAAGTCCCTCTCCAGGTCTCTTAGAGCCGATTTAGGCACTGGAAGGTGCTCTAAGGTCTCCCAAAGCCTTCTCTTGTCCAGGACGAACAACCACAACCCTCTCAGTCACAACCTGAGTCAAAAACCCTGTGCTGGTGCATAGAAGGAACAGTAATTTAGAAGGATGTAAAAGATTTGTAAAGGATCCTCAACAGAGAATTAGACTGATTTGGTCAGGTGCAGAAAATATGACGTAAGAGAAAGGTTTAAAAAAATTAAGATACTTTAATCTAGTGTAAAGAAAATCTGGGAGAAAAAGCAGAAGCAGTCTTCAGTGGTGAAAGGAAGCTTGAGGAAAGAAATAAACTCTTTTCTCTGGCTCCTTTTGTTAGGCCAAGAAGTAATAAAGCAAAGAAGATTAAAATCCAACATCAGGAAATGCTTTCATCACTCAAGATTTTTAAGAAAAATTGAACCAGCATTTGTCACAAGTGACATAACTGACCCTGTCTTTATGAAAGGAGATGGACTGCATGACCTCTTAGCATCCCTTCTAGTCCCATTTTAATTGATTTCTCTGAGAAAAGAAATATTTCTTTGAAAGATACACCTATCCTTAACTGAAGCATAAATACCCTGAAATTAATAACTGTAGCTCCTTAGGGTTCACAAAATACACAAGAGCAACAGCTGTAAAGTAAAACTCTTGGTGAGACAAGAATCATCTCACTCACAGCTGAGAATTGTGAATGGAAACAGATAATCTCAAATTAAACATTTTTTAATGTAGGAATTACTATATCGATGCAGAAAAAAAAAAAAAGAAAGAGCAGTGAAGAATGCAAAACCTACCAATCTGATTTGACTCATTGAGTCACTGATATATCACATTTACTGGTCTCTTTGTGTAAGGCCCTTACATCTGAGAATGGGGCAAGGGAGAATTAGTGATGTGTTCTTTATAATCCTGAGAGGTGCAGGAGTGGCTCTGGGGGGAGAAGTTCATATAACACATGAAGCTTTCAATGTTATTGTTGTCATTATTCACCCATAACAATGACTTTTCTTTCACTGTTGCTGCTCTGCTAGCTGGAAATCCTGCTTGAAAGAATGCAACATACAGCCTCAAGCCTGGCTCTGTAATTTCTCAGAAGTTTTTGGCCTCTCAGCAGCTAGAATGAACTATTCCAACCCTACTGTCCTTGGCAGATGCGATCCTCTTCCCTCCCAGGGGCAAAGGACACATCAAAGCACACACATCTTGACTGAAAATTCAGACAGATTCAAGATGGAAGGAAGACATTACTAATTGGTTATGTCTTCCCCCAATTCAGTATTAGCCAAATTCCCAACAAGAAGCCCCTTCCCCCCAAAAAAAACTAAAACCAGAACAATATATATCCTTACAAAAGCAGCTGGAGTAATGAAATAATAGCAGAAACAAGATTTCAATAAAAGCTGTATTTCAGAATTTCCATATTAACTGCATTAAGTATTTAAATGTGCTGATAGTTTTTCAGAATCCAAACAGTCCTTCAAAGAATAGGAATTTTATTGCTCTACTTTTTAGCCAGTGTGTCAGTTCAATAGAGAAGTTTCCCGAGATGCCCACTGCAGCATTATCTTGGGAGTTAATTAAAATTTGAGGAGGTATTCTTATGGTCATCAGGCTTTCATCAAATGAATTTTAAGGACACGCTAGAGCCAAAAGAGTAAAGGGCTAAACAGATGTGTGAAGTCTTTGCAAAATGTATGGATTACCCATATGATGCATCCATTTGGTCAGATTCACTCCCTTTTTACGACTGAGCAATTTTTTTTAAATTTTGTTGCAATAACTAATTAAATTCAATATTACATGTTGTAAATTGGAATAATATTCTGGCCTTTCTTAAATCTCGTTTCCTTTCATTTACTTTAATAACACTTTTAGGATGTAACAGTATAATGTAATCCACACACATCATCTGAACTAGGGAAAGGTGCTGGCAAAGTTGGTCTTTGGGATACTGCGAGTTGGGAGCCCAAGGTTTATTAAAAATTTCACCTTTTCACTTCTATAAAACATTGTTTCATCAAAAATAAAATGTTTCATAGAAGAAGAAGAATTATTATGTTGGGAGTGGTGTTTGAAGGGGTGTCGCTTTTATCTCCTGGGTTTAGCCACCCAAACAACTTAGTCAAGCAAAAGCAGAGATTTCTGTAAATGTGAAGAAGGGAAGAGAGCAATGTGGGGCACAAGTCCCAGAGCAGGAGAGCCACTTCTGGTGACAGCCCTTTGCACAACAGTGCTGCCATGAAACATTTTGCCAGTGAAGCTTCTTGGTCTCATTTTTCCTGATGCCTTAGTAACAATAAATGTGGTTTAACTTTCAGACAACTGTCCTCGAGGGGAAAAAAAAAAAAAAAAAAAAAAAATAGGTGATGAGGGTATGAAAGATGCTGGAATCCCTTCAAACAGTGATCAGATTATAGTTTGATATTATTGTAAATCTAGGCATGCAAGAAGGGCTGAATTGGCTCAGCCTGTGGTCTCTGACTGCATCTAATAGTAGATAGGAAAACAAAATCAGATTGAAGCTTTTTTCCTTCCAAATGGAGTCCCAGCCCCTTGTGCCCTGCTGCCCTCTGAGTCTTTCATCTAACACTCTTGGACAGCTTTTCTTTCCATTAACAAATATCCCCAATTCCTTTTGCATCCACACAAAATATAAACATCCACAATGCCCATAGCAAATAGGCCTAAAGCTCAGCCACAGCAGTAGAAAAGTTTCCTCTTAAGAGCCTTGTCTCAGAGTTGCCAGTAACAATCACATGGTCATGGGGCTTAATATGGAAGACAAATCAGCCTCACACTCCACCAGATTTTGAACAGATACAGCAACAATGATAATTTGGGCCTTAGGGGACTGTGCTGAATCAGGGTATGACACAAATCCAGCTGCAGCAGCACGCACTTTGCCCTGAAACTCAGAAATCTCAGTGGAAAACTCTGTAAAGGCCCAGGGGGTTGTAATAGGTGCAATTTTAAAGTACAGTCCCTTTGAAGGTCAGCCTGATCTGAAGCTACCACTTCAAGAAGTGTCTGGGGCCTGTCTGGAGGCAACGAGCTGCACACAGGACAGACACATCCTCAGGAGGAGGAACATGGGGTGAGGTGTGGGACATCACTTTTACATGGCAAACTCTGATCTCCTGACAAGTGGTGCTGAGAGCACTCATTTGTTTCAGTTAAATCATCAAAAAAGTGCAGGAAAAGGTAATGACACGCATATATCACCAACCCAATTCACGTTCACTCTGCAAACATGAAAGCAAAAGGCTTACAACTTATTAATCTACGACTCTCTGGCACTTCAAGAGTGCCTGAAACATCCATTCTTAGGGGCATGAAGCTGTCGATGGCTGATCTATGTCTTGTCAATTCTAAATCAGAAATAATGAGGCAAATCAGTTACATCTAGGCTGGTGCAAATCTTTTTTTCCCCTCCTCTCCTTTGGAACCAATTACCAAAGTAACTCTGAAACAGCTAATGTGAAAAACAGTCTTGCCAATCAGCAGATTTTCCAGGAGCATCCATCAGTCAGCTGTCTGCAGCTCTGAGATGGAGCTTAACTCTCTCTAAATTAATAAAAAGAAACCATCTGGAAGACACTTTTCTCCTGAGCAAGAAGCAAAGACATGCTGGCTGTTCACTAGTGTCATTGCAAAGCACTTGTGAAATGTCAAGAGCAATGGAAATTGTTTCACATATTTACCTGTGTTCTCAAAGCCCTTAATTTGAATTTCACTCTGATTTTTTGTCTCCTTTGCTGGATTGGAATTCCTACCTTGAGGCATGGCCACAGCACAGTGCAGAAGGCTCAGCTCAGGTGTGGGGAGGTTGCTTCATGGCAAATCCCAGCTTTGCCTGTGAGGGAAGCCACCACAAGGTCCCAAACCAGTGCAGGACAGACCAGTGAGTCCTCGTGAAGCCAAATGCAAGGAAGCCCAGAACAGAGGGATGCAATAAATGAGGAGAAATAGAACAAGGGTGACAGGGCGTGGATGACAATAATGCAGAAAACCTGGCTTAATTTCTAGATGCCAGCATGACAGTCTAAAATACAGATATAAAATACACATTCAGCTGCTAGTCCATCACGAAATAAGCCTGCACTAATGGGAAAGAAAGTTTCCTCAAGACACTTCCCTGTGTCTCTTCACTCTGGTGTGCAAGGGCAGCTGGGAATCTCTCAGCACCCTCTTCTGAGGGGCAGGGGCCACGGAGCAAAACCTTTTGTAGAGTTTTTGAAGGAAACTGAAAATATGTCAAGCTGTCATCTACTAGGTATTCCCACAATGTTTAGTTTTATTGCCCTCCTATAAATGTGCATGTTTTCATAGGCACTTTTTCAGGCCTTCCCCAAGAGAATGTATTTTTCTATCAAAACATGCAAGAAATGGCTTCACCCTCACACAGTTCTAGCAAGAAACTAATTTTGATTTGAGTATGTTCAACTAAAATTAATCACCAGTGCATGCAAAGCAGTGGAAAAGAGGTAAGACTTACCCTGTAAAAGCTCCTGGAGGTAACATAAAATGGACTAATGTTCCTATTAGGCTTATCACACTTGGAAGATTTCAGAGTCTGCATAGATTGATTTCCTCTTGGCACATAGCCTGGACATTTAGATGGACATTTAAAAGGATTTGCAACTCAGACAGTTTTAAGACTACTCAAAAAAACCCCATATATGATTGGGGGTGTATCTATTTCTAAACCAGAAGTTGACTGAGCAGTTTTAGTGGTCTATCCTCTATATTCATACAAGATTCTCATATGAAATTCATGTAAGTGACATTGTAGCTAGCTGTCCCTCTGTTTGACATTTTCCTCTTATTTATATGTATTGCACTAAGCACACTTTGAAATAGTAATCTACAGTTTAGCTATATTTCACTTTCTCTTATAACACAGAATCTACCCATGGTGCAAAGGAAATAATTAGTCTGAATTGTCTCATTTTAACTGAGAACAATCAATGTTTTTCCCCAAGGAAAAAAAAAAAAAAAAGTTCCTTTTTAGAGAGTAGGATGCAGGCAGGATGCTGCAACACTCCATTTAAACACGTTCCACTACCCAAAATGATATGGGATGCACAGCTTTTGTGAAACCTCCCAGGTGTAAATCGGGTCAGTTTCTCAGACTAGAAAGGTCCTTTTTGAGGTTTTTTTTGACCTTTGGAGGGTCAAACTCACAATTCGCCTTTAAACTTCAGCGAACCCCAGGACTTTTCCGGATCCTCTGCTCTGCCCAACACGAGCAACAGTCTTAGGAGCACACACTTTAAGAAAACATATTCCTTGTGTGCTTTTTTCCATTTTCTTCCTAGAGGACACATTTCTTCAACACAGAAGATTAGAAAGTGTTCTCATTCACTGTTTTCTACCTCACTATTTAGCTAATTTACTCGAATTTCCAGTTAAATGGATTTGTTTAACACAAAACCCTAGTTAGAATCACAGACTCAAAGAAGCACTTAGGTTGGAAAATCCCTCTAAAATCACCAAGTCCAAGCATTCCCCCAGCATTGCCAAGGCCACCACTTAAACCATGTCCCTAAGTGCCACATTCACACATTTTTTAAACCCCTTCAGGCATGGGGACTCCACCACTGCCCTGGGCAGCTGTGCCAGGTCTGGACAGCCCTTTCAATGAAGAAATATTCTGTAATATCAAACCTAAACTTCACCTGTCACTACTTTAGGCCATTTCCTCTCATCCTGTCGGCTGCCAACAGATGGGTTTTCCTCAACACGAGAGGTTTTGCTTTTTCCAGAAGGGTCTTGGTCACTGCTGCTAAAATGTACCTCAGGGATAAAGACTGTCTTTTTTTCCAGATGTACACTTAGAACAACTGACCCAAACAATATCTTCTACAGCGTCAGAGGGAATGACTGCATCTAATTTATACCCACAGCTCCTTGGCAGTCACTATGATCAAATTTATTTTGACAAAAATTCAACCACTCTGTGATTTTCCTCCATGATTTTTAAACAACCACTTTTCAGTAGGGCTGCAAATGAAAGATTTCTCTTCACACAACACTATAAGTAAAGTCAGCAAACTGTCAGCTCTGGCAGATTGTGCCTGGTCTCTGTAATTGAGTTTGATTAAGAGTTTTGTTGCCATCACTGGCTTTATTCCCTTCCTATGTAAACATTTTACATCTTCTTATTGTTAAATATTGTTTTGCTTTGTTTATTTGGTAGAGCTGCCACAGAAGATGAACATTCAAATATAGAATTAATGAACATTGATGTCATTGTGTTGAAAGGAACATAAGGTTGGGAGGGGGAAAAGAGACATTCTAATTATTGGAGTGTTTGGTAGGAGTTTATTTTACAAACACTATCATTATGTTGACAACAGTGAGTCAATATGTTCCACAAGGCTTTTGTTGCTTTCAGGAATGGGAGGATGGAGCACGGATGCTGTTTGTTTCATAGCATACATTCTATTTTGAGGTCACAAGCAGGCCTGGCTGCCTACAAACAAGGGGGAAAAAAAGAGTTTGTGCTTCCTGGTATCCCACCACCTTTTAGGTAATGTAAACCAAGTGGAAACAATCCAGCTAAGAGGCATGGGTATGCTGAAGCTGGCAGCCACACATCAGAGAATCCTGTATTAGTTTGTGTTTGAAGGCACCTTAAAGCTCGGCTTGTTCAACCCCCCTGGTGTGGGCAGGGACACCTTCCTCTATCCCAGGTTCCTCCAAGTCTCATCCAACCTGGCCTGGAACACTTCCATCCTTGAAGGATGAGCAGAAAGGTTTTCAGGGTTCTAAACAATCACCCTTGTGTCCCTGGCCCTGCCACATCATATACAACACTCAGTGCAGCAGCTCTGACACAGAGACCTCCTGGAGCAGCACCCAGAGACCACCCGACTGCTCCCCAAATTCACTGTGACAGAAACAAGTGAAGAGAGGAAGACATTCCTCTTCTAGTAGTGAAGAGAGGAAGATATTTTTGAAAGCACACATAAAAATATCCCTAAACTCCTGAAATAAAGATGATGCAATTTTCTTTTAAGATCTTGAAAGCTTTGCCTTCCTTGGAAGGACAAACAGTTCCTTGAAAATGAATTGTTTTACCAGCAGTTTACTTACAAGCTGTGTGTCTCAGTATAAGAGAGACACCCAAATTAGAAGCATATCGTTCAAAAAAACTACTCAGTTCTCCATTACAATGAAAAGAAAAGAATTGCTGTAGGGGATTTCTTGGGAGAAGTAAATTTTTCCATTTTAAAGTGAAAACTTTAAAATACATTTTAAAAATCTGCAAGGCTGTGCCTAAATTACAATTTTTTTTTTTTTTTTTTAAATATGTGTCAGGAATTAAAAGACTTCTGACAAATAGATGTGGGAGAGAAACAGAACTACCTTTAATTTTTCTATCAAAAGTGCTCCACAGCCGTTTTCAAATTAATTACTCTCCAGTGATGTTTGTGCCTACATCACCAGACAATGTTTTCTACCCTCCTGAATTATGGCCAGGTCTTCCAAAATATATTCTGCTAAACACTTCAGTGAAGCCACGGGAATTATTTCTCCATAAATTAGTCCCCACGTCTTTTTGTGCTTAATAAAAACTGGGTATCGTATAGGGCTGCAGAAATAAACCTTACCAAATTAGCTCCTTTAGTTGTGTGGCTGAATAAATGGCATTTCTTACCCCAGTGGCAGCTCCATTACACCCAGGTTGAGGTCACACTTTCTCGTTAATGAGGTGGCTGTAACGGGGCCCAAAACAGGATAAATAGTGAGGGAGTCTTCAATCAGCTGAAGTTTGTTCTCATATCAGTGCACTGCAGGCATACCTAGTTAGCTTTCCATTAGTGTTAATCAAGCATGGTAGTTGTGCATCAGCTGGGAGTTAAACCTTAGCCTGCACTTCTGTGCCATTCAGAGCCTTTGATTTAATTTCTTGCACTGAGTATCAATCCATGGATAAGTCTGAGCTGATTTGTAGACACAGCGATTAGACCGCTGTAATTGATATATGATTAATCAATAGCTGTGCTGCAATTCATCAATGTCACATTTATGAACTGCATGCTAATTAATTTCGTCTTTGCCTTGGTGTTTCAAGCACGTAAGAGTTCACATCTTGATAATCATTTGTATTTTTAACTATAAAATCTAAACCTGGGCAAGTGCGGTGTGACTAAGCAAGTCAAGCAAGGAAATCCCCACAGAGGTGACAGGTAGGACCTGTTTGATACTCCAGAATGTTCTCTCTGACCCAGCTGCTATTCACACTGGTAGGAAGGCAGACCCAGAGCTTTCTGAAGGGAAGGAGCCAGGGCTGTGAGGAAAGGCCAGCTCTGGAGCAGCCAGGTCATGGGATGTGTCCCTTGGATGTTGCATTTCCAAACAGCGAAGCCACCTCAGCAGCTGCAGCCTGGGCAGGGACTTCCTTCCCATGGCAGTGACATCTAGCCAGTTTCTCTCACTGAACTCCGTGAAAAAAACATTGTTTCACAAAAATAATAATCCCTCCCTTGGAATAATAACAGAAATACCATGGATGGCTGCTTCTATATGTGCAGTGGGTGTATTCAAACACACGTGGCTTCCATTGTTAACAGCAGCAGCCAAACACCAAAATGGACTATCAGACATCATCCAGGAGGGCAAACAGCAGATTTGCCTGCTTGCTTTTTACTCTGGGAGCCAGAGGAGTTTTGTATTTGCAGCTAAAACCACAACTAGTCAAAATTCCCTGTAAAGAGAGCAGGAGAAGACAGGAGAGAGGTACAGAGACCAGAGGAATTTCTCTATTGCTTTGCAGCTGGCACTGTCAGTGCTGTGGAAATGCTCTCCCATTGTGTCCTCCTGACTTGTGAGTGGAAGGAGTGGCACTGGGGGAGCAGAACCGAGCATCCCCCTACATGTACAGTAGCTTGTTTTGCTCCTTCCCATCATTTATTTAAAAAGGGACACAAATCAACTGATAATGTTTGCTAAGAGTGGGAAAGAAAGCTCAGTAGTCAATCTTATTTGGATTCCAAAATCCTCCAAAGAAAAACCTGAAAGAGCTATTTATTTTTAATTTGTAATTGTTATATATTCCCTCCCCCACCATACACACACAAAGGGCAGTTTTTAAACCATTTGCACTTTCTTAAATTTAATACCACACTTCAGCACTGCTCCTGAGACAATCCAGTGCCCCAGAACTGGATTTACAATAATGTATAGATACAGTGTAATTGTTTTGTTGAGTGTCTACGAGGGAAGAGGAAAAAATAATAATTAAAAAATAGTCTGTTGGGGGTGCAGGGGGAAAGTGGAGCACAGTTGGAAGAGCAAATTAATCTGTATTCATCTCCAGAGAGGAGGAATTAATCTCATTTTTATCCTGATCACTATGCACTGTGCCTAGCTGGGATAAATATTTTTAAAATATAGACGTCAGCTTTTGCTGTGTGACTGAAATACGTATTTCCCACAACAGCACTCAGCTCACCAGCGCCTCTCCACAGCCATACACCCACAGGCCAGCCCTGACCACCTGGTTCTGGTTCAGATCCACAGCCCCGGGCTCTGCTGGGTGGACATTTGGCTTCGGATTTAAATATGTGAGTGAAAACAGAGCTTTGGAAAGATTAACCATTACTGTATTGCTTTCCAACCTGATTATTATCCATGCAAACAGTCTCTTGAGTAGGTACAGTGACATCATGTATCTATATATATGATATACATGTGATTCTCTCTGATTGAGGGATTGTGTTTCAAGCACAAAGAACTGGCATTGTAAAGCTATTTATTTATATCTGCAAAGGAAGGGTGTAAGCACCACAGACCCAAAGAGCATGAGAGGCTGAAGGGCACTGATGGCAAAAGGGCAAACAGGACACTCAGGTCAGGGTCACATTGTCAGAAGAGGGGTTTTGAAAGGGGGGAAGTCTAATGAATTGCAAAATGGGGTTTGGTAACTGAAAATTTAGATCATAATACATGTAATAGAAGAATCTGAAATACGTGTTCCAGGAGGATCTTTTTCCAAGTCTGTGCTACTATGAAGCTTCTTGCTCTGTTTTTGTGCTTTCTTCATTGAATTTCCTCTTTAGTCTTTTACTTTGCCCCTGTTACTCACTCTTGCAATTGTTTTTTTTAGCTTAGTGGTTGCCTAGACAATAAAAACTGTGTCGAAAAATTGTTACTCCATTTTGTATAATGGAACAAGAGCACGAGAAAATTAAGTCCCCCTGATTTTTAAGATTTACATAGCCATTTTACAGTAAAAGCCTAAAATAACACCCAGATTTCCTGAAGCCAAATTCAGGTCTTTTACCACAATGCTTTGCAACCCAATAGGGATTTTTATTCCTCCTTAATGAGCTGTTGTATTAACTTTAACAAATATTACAGTTAAATTCCAGTCAAGCACGCAGAAGCAAAGCAAACATTAGGTCACTCTTAACAGCCTGAGGATGTCCTCTCTGAGGAACTCTGCAATGAGTTTGAGGACACATAAAACTCTGGAACACCAGCTCTGAGTGTGACTGTATCTGAGAGACTGCAGCTCATCCTGGGATGTGGAGCAAGGGGAACAAATGGTCTCATTAAAGTTAGGACACAAAGGCAATGCCATTCCCATAAAAGCAATGCCGTTCCCATGTAACCTTTCCAAACATCATTAGTGCCACCACTGGCACACTGTATCCAGCCCTACACATACATAACAGGTACAGAACTTTTCAAAAAGAGGGTGGAAACACAGAGGGAATTGCAAGGTGATCGTGAAGTTGGGGGGTGGGGGAAAAGCCTTTTGGTGAGACTGAGGAAAATCCCCTTCTCAGTCTTATCCAACAAAAGGTTAAAGTTTGATTTGATCAATCTGAAAGAATCTGCAAAAGAGAAGATAACTGACAGTCAGCTCTTTAATCTAAGAAAGGGGAAACATAATGGGTTTCAAAGGTTCACGATAGAAGATAAATTCAAACTACAAATTGCTTCACTTCTTTAACACTGAAAGTTATAAACCACTGGAACATTTTGTCATAGAGCATGATGGATTCACTTTTGCTTGAAGTCTTAAATCAAGACTAAATACTTTTATAAATAGATATCTAGCGGCTTAACCAGATGTTATATACCTCAGAAAGTAATAACAAGGTGAAATTGCTTTGTGTGCTATGTGGGAAGCCACACACTGCCCTCACAGTGGTCTGCTGTAGTTTTATGTATCAGTGTTATAATTGTGCTGTGGTAAGCACCAGCCCCTGCAGTCAGAGACCCTGCTCAGGTTTTGTGGCAGATGCAGTTTCAGATGTGAGACCAGAGCAAGCATGTTTGGGAATCATATAACCAAGCACAGCTCACATACCAATCCATAGGATGAACAGGGAGGGATTACAGATCCCTTGGGAGGCATTATGACACAAAACCAGTTGCCAGAATATTTATCCATCCTGAAATTTGGTTCCTTCCCATACTTAAGGGACAGCTGAGAAACAGAGTAGTGTAGCATAATATAGTAGTTAATGCAGGCAGAGTAATCCTCTCACCTCCTGCTGCTGGAGGGCAAACTGGGAGCCAGGGGCTCAGCAAACACCTGGGGTTACCTGCCTGCCTGTATCTGATGTGGCCCGGTCGCACCAGGGGCACACACCATGGAATAGAATCATGGAAGGGTTTGGGTTGGGAGAGAGTTAAACCCCATCTCATTCCACCCCCTCCTGCCATGGGCAGGGACTCCTTCCACCATCCCAGACTCCTCCATCCAACCTTGCCTTGAACACTTCCAGGGATGGGACATCCACAACTTCTCTGGGCAGCTTCTGCCAGTGTCTGACCAGCTGAGATCAATTTCATAAAATTAGAGTCTTAGTACTAAAACCCTCAATTTCAATACTACCATGTATTATAAACTTGAGATTTAAGATTACAGGCCATTTTCTTACACAGAGACTGGTTTGTTTAACAATAATTGTAGAAAGGCTGTTTTCTCCTGTTTAGATTGCAGCACTAAGGGCTCCTGCATTTCAGTGAAAGGTTGATGAGTATTTCTCTCTCCATCTTAATTAAATTTGAATTCCAATTACGAGATGGCAGATACTCCATTTCTTGTTCTGGCTGAGATCTCTCATGTTGTTTACATCCCACCTTTGGGGAGGTTGTTACGCCTGCTAATTTCTTCCTGGGAAAGACATAAATAGTGTGCACATTCAGGGTATTCTTTCTGAGTTTGTGTTATCTGTGTGGATATTGCTAGAAAGGTAGGGAGTGCTTCACCAGTGCACTGAGGTCTGAAGTGGGATTTTATTTCACAGAGGACTTATGAATGTCTCCTGTGCTGTACTGAATGTCATTCCCAAATGTCTTAGGGACAAGAACTGGCCAGAATTTTTTTTGCTAGCGTGCTTTTCATCAACTAGAGCAAATTTGTTAAAATCAGTGTGTCTCTGGGATGTGGGTGTTTGTGTGGAGGGAGGAGGCATATTTAACTTCCCAACTCAGGTTTCCTCAGGAAGGCTTCCTGGTTCTTGCAGGGACTGTCCCAGCAGTGACTGTCACCAGTCCCAGACAGCTTCAGTCTCTCCCCTTGTTCACTTCCAGACATATCTCAAAGGATCATATTCCAGTGGAGGACGTATTGTATTTCAAAATGTTCCTTAAGGATGCAATCCTTTACCTCTGTGGCTATAGATAAGGGTGAGACGAACAGGATATCACCAAAACAGTTCCCACCACTGCACTATCACTTTTTTCCAAAGTATATTTGACCCCAATTCCCATTTGGTCGGTGTCTGGTGGAAGCAGCATTTCTAATTTTTGGTAAATCTCTACAGACTAGTTGTCTAACTGTGAAACAAGCAGCTTACTTTCCCCTCCCATCATCACTCAGGGCCTTTCAGCCTGTGTTGCTCTGTGGTGGCTACACTGAACCAGCACAGTGTTTTTCTCTCCCAGTAAATTCTCCAGCTGCTATTCAGGTGCCGTGAGGATTTTCCTTCAGAGGCCCATTTCCTCATTTTAGCATCATATTAGGCAGTCCTGTCTGTAATTCATTTTCTTAGGTCCTTTTCCATATGAGCTCTTTCTCTCCTGCATGAAGTGATAACTTTGCAAGTCCTGGGAAGTCACAGCAGACAGTTCTTTAACTTCTTTAAAACATCCTTCATAATTAAACCTCTCAATCCTTGGTAATGTTTTGGCCCTTTCTCTGACTCCTTTCAAAGACATCAATACCTTAGAAATGTCCAGAGGAAACCATTTTCATTTACCAAAAAGAACATCTCTTTCTGTCTCTCAAACACTCACACATCCCCTGACACACCAATATCCATTGCATCTGTTCCTATAATTTCTTCTCTAAGCTTCTGCCATCAAACAAAGCATAGATGGTTCTTGGCTTCCTCCTCTATAAAGAAGAGAAGGCTTTTTACAAAGATAATATGTTTTGCTGGGCTAGCAGTTATAAAAAGTGGACAAGATCTCATACACCCACATCTGCATCCCCCAGATCACAGGAGCAAAAAGAAATCTGTGATACTTCTTTGACTATAGAACTGCAAAATATATGTTATAAGATGACTAAATAAACACAGAGGGGAAAAAAAAGAGCTTATGCCTTCTTATTGGGCTTCTCTCTAACTTGCATTTTTACACCTCACTTCTTTTTATTCTTCTTACTTTTAAATAAGCAAACTCAGTCTTTCTAATCACTCTTCTTTACGAGGTTGAGGTTTTTTTGTTTTGATTTGGTTTTCTCCATGCTTGCCATCATTCTGGCGTAAGGAGACAGAATCCCAGCCCCAAGGCAGATTCCCTTTCCTCAGCATGTGTCACGGATGAAGTGAAGCACTTCACTCATTACAAGAAAAGTAGCAATATGTTTATTGATATAAACCAGAAAATTAGCACGGTTGGAGAGAAAATACAGCAGTGTTTTAACAGGATTCAGTGGCAAGGTAAACTTGGTTATTTACTGTGTGGAGGACAAGGGCTGACAGAACCATCAGCGGGACAATTCGATTGAGCCACGAGGCTCAGAAAGGATCCCTTGGTCTTCTAAAGACCTTCCCAGGCAGGAGTCTGGGTGCAGCTCCATTCACTCCTAGTCCCAGGCTCGGGCAATGATTTATATCTAAACCTTTATATGTGCATAATCAATTCTAGCTGCAATTTCAATGTTTACCATGCTATTAATCACTTACAAGGACCTCATGGAATGGAATCAAGGAATCACGGAATGGACTGGTCTGGGAGGGATCCACAAGGACCATCAAGTCCAGCGCACTCCGAGTCAATGCAATGAAAACTCCAAGAATTACACCATGTGTCTGAGAGTGCTGTCCAAATGTTCCTCAAACTCAGCTGCAACGAGGAGCCTCTCACCCTGGAGGAGCAACCTTCGGAGTTGTCCCCACTCAGTGCGATATCCTGCCATGATGCCTTATGGATCACAGTCATATTTTCAAACCAGCAAAACACCTGGATCATCGTTCCCCAAAGTCCACAGTAAGCTGGGTGCAGCCCCACAGCCCCCACGGCTGGTGATGGCTCCAGGCAGGGCACACTGCCACAGCACAGCTTACAAATTTTGCACACAAACTGTCTGCAGGTTAATGAGATGTGCAGCGTATTTTATGTGACTTTGTGCCATTTGTTGATTTATTTATTAGGAAATAAAATTTTAAAGGCTTTTAGAAGTCCCAATATCTTTCCTCGTGAAGGCAAACCTTCATTTTCCAGAGCTGCATTCTTTTTATTATCTTTATAGCAGTTTAATTGGCAAAACAACGGAACCAGAAACAGAATGAATGAAAAAACCTTC
This sequence comes from Pachycephala philippinensis, assembly GCA_013397055.1. Lineage (NCBI taxonomy): Eukaryota > Metazoa > Chordata > Aves > Passeriformes > Pachycephala > Pachycephala philippinensis. Next base: position 38,536 of record VWZT01002841.1, read on the forward strand.
CCCTGGCTTCTTTTTTTTTTTCCCCACTACTGATTTTTGCTTTCATTTTTCTTCTTCCGTTATTGACCTTTAGAATCCAATTGCTACAGTGTTTTGTTTTAAATCTCTGGTAAAGATCATGTATTTGGGTGAAGGAACAAAAGTTATGTAGCACATCCCATAAAATGGTCTATAGTCTCTGAAAATGGTATTAACCTTATAAATATATTTCAGTTTATCACATTGGATTCAGTAGCCTCTAATCATCGCCTTAAATATATTAATGTGCCTCTTTGGCACATCAGTTATCCCCTGGTTTGGTAGCAGGGGAAAGCTATTCCATTGCTCTTTCGCACCTAAACATTTTTTTAAATGTTAAATGTTAATGTTATGCAATATTTTGAACAAACAGCCCCGACTAAATGGCACAGTGGAGGAAATCCTCCAGAGCCTGCGAACGCTGCTGTGCCACTGCTGTTAGACACCAGCAGGTCTGGCAATGAATCCCCCGTGTCCCTCTGGGCTGGTTTAACCCCAGCTGACAGCTCAGCCCCACACACTCCTCGCCCACTCCCCCTCCATCAGTTAGGGAGAGAATCAGAACAGTGAAAGTGAGAGAACTCATGGGCTGAGATAAAAACATTTGGACAGGTAAGGCTAAAGCAGAATGTGCAAAGCAAAACAAGGAATTCATCCACCCCTTTCCAGGACAGGCAGGAACTTGGATATCTCCAGGAAAGCAGCGCCCACCGCGCATAATGGTGACTTGGGAACACCAATGCCATCATTCCAAGTGTTCCCCCTGCCACTTCCCTCTTCTTCCCCCAGCCTTATATACTGATCATGTTGCCACATGGTCTGGAACATCTCTTTGGCCATTTGGGGTCACCTGTGCCAGCTCTCCCAACTCCTCGTGCAACCCCAGCCCTGTTGCTGGTGGGATGGGGCAAGGATCAAAAAAGGCCTTGGCTCTGTGCAAGCCCTGCTCAGCAATTACAAGAACATCTCTGCATTATCAACACTCTTTCCAGCACAAATCCAAAACACAGCCCCATGCCAGCTACTCCGAAAAAATGAATTGAACCCCCAAAACACACACATTGTGTTATTCTTCTGCTCCTGGTGGCTGCAACAGCCTTCTGTTTGTTGAACTAGGTGATAGTCTGAGCTAGGACATTTTCCACCACTGTAGGGGAAGGTAGGCCAGTGTCACATTAAAAAAAAACCCAACTTAAAACAAAGGAAGAGAGGGATGGAGAGCAGGAATAATCACATTAGAATATCTAAGGGGCACTGGGCAGGAAAGACAACATCGGCCAAAAATGTGGCATTTTGACATTTGTCTTCTTTGGCCAGGAGTCTGTGTTTATTCTAGTGAAAACGTAATTATAGTAATGTAACACAAGGTTTTTGCTTGGCTCATATTTAAGGAAAAGAAAAAAAAAAAGAAAAAAGAAGAAAACAGAACCAGGGCTTCATAAGTTCCATAAAGGCCAACATGCTGTGAAATAGGAGATACAAAAATCAGCCATGGCTTTACCTGAAGGGACAAACTGTTCAGAAATTCACTGCTTCACCCAAGGAAATTGCTGATTCCTTGCTTCCCCTCTATATTCAAGAGGGAAAGGACTGAAAGGGGTTTTATCATTGATTTTAATCAACACTTTCCTCAACGTGTTTAGTGGGTGAAGGTGTTGATGCTTCTGGCTGCAGTTTTTTGTGCACTGATATTGAGAAAAGTGAGCTCAGTATCCAATTTCAGCAGAAAGTCAGTAGGGACTGAGCAAACGACTCTCTTGAACACCTTCCACTGCTATTTCTTCCTCGCTGCTCTTTAACCAGAGAATATCTATGCACTCATAAATAAATACATGCAAAACATCCAGATTTGTATTCTCTGATTCCCCAGAAAAAAAAAAAGAGTCAGATTTTGAAAAATAACACATGCCATGAACTTAAGTCCAATTTAGCACAGCTAAAGGGCTGCACTTGTTTAAAATGATCAACTTTTAGTGTAGGAACATTCAAGGTCACTGCAAACTCAGCCTCTTTCCATTTTACGATGTAGATTAAGTGTTTTGCATCTCAACTTGTATAGTAAATAAAAAATACTGTAGTTAAATATATGACTCTCATCTTTAGAGCCGAAGGTCATGTAGGACTTGGAACTGAATACAGAGGAGGTGGAAGCCTGTTTTGCACAGCACTGGGACAAAATTAGGGATTCATCTTTAATGTTGGCTTGTTTGTGCTTGATGTATTTATTTCCCAGTTTCCCTAGGCTTTGATAATTTCTTCTGATACTGAATACTTAGAAAAATACTTTGTTTCACACATTTGACTTATGCAGGTTTCAGAAAATTAAAGTACCTACTGCATAAAGCATTATGCAGTTAAGCAAGCTGTGTTATTCCCTGAGAGCACTTTCTTCAGAAATAACAAGGAAGAAGAAAGAAAGGCTCAAATAAATGCTTAAATTTTACTTTACGGCAGCAAGAAGGACTTTATAATATATTAAATGATCTGTGCTGTTGATACTGAGAAAAGCAAGCTAGGCTTTTGAATGAAATTATTTCTTGACTGGGCACTGGGATAATTTTTAGTGGAAAAAGAAAATGTGGTTAATTTTATTAATAGTAAAATTAGCAGTCATAATTTTTTTTTGTAAAGGTCTCAAAGCATTTTGCAAACACTAAGGCTTCATCTTAAAAAAACAGTATTAATTACTAGTCTTTGTTAAATTAAGCATTGATGGGAAGCCCAGGATGAGGTGTACTTCAGAAAGGACCACCTTTCCTAAAAGATTACACATCTTTTAAATCCCCTCAGAGATGGGGACTCCATGTCTGCCCTGGACAGCCTGAGCCAAGGCTTGACAACCTGTTCCATACAGAATTTTTTCCTGATACTCAATCTAAATCTGTCCTGGTGCAACTTGGAAGCATTTCCTTTTGCCCTGTTGCTTGTTATGAGAGAGGAGCCTTGGAAAGGCACAAGGAGAGAGGGAGGCAAGGGGAGAGAGCTGTGGTTACACAAGAAGCAAGCATATACAGTCTCCAGACTGTAAAGTGATCTATTTAGTTTGTGTCACTTCCCATTCTCATTATGTTCTTTGTCAAGAGAATGGATTTATGTGCTGCCATTTTTTGCACTCATTACGGTGTTTGTCAAGTTAATGAATAGTCTGAGGATTTGAATTTCCAATACTGAGAAGTGAATTATGGCTCAGGAATTAAAATAACCCTTCCTCTTGCCCAGGTTCTGCATCCCAAACCAAGAGACATTTGCTCTGTTTCTTGATACCAAGAGTATCAACAGGACAAGCTGCACAGAATAGTCCTGAGCAGGTCAGAAAGCAGAAGCTCTCATCTCTGTCAAATACCAGGCTTTAAACTTCCAGCATCTCATTTTTTACAGCAAAACCAGGATGGAAAATGGGATAAAATTAACTGGTAACACTTTATTATAAGTGACAAATAGTTATTAGTTTTTTGATATTCCCTATAAGAACATTAATCATGGCAAGGTCTTTTGGACTTAGTGTGACTGTTAATATGTGATTCCAGTGGAATTCTGGTGTAATTTAGCATTAATTAATGTCCACTTACTGCAAAGTGCTACCCTATTAATCTATTTTCTGTGACTAAAGAAAGGAAAGGAAATAAAATAGAGTTAATGAGATCCCGATGTTTCAATCCTGATGGCTGCAGTGACCTAGATTGCATCATACACCAAAAGTAAAAAAATTTTGTTTCATACTCTTCCTAGTGTCAGAGGTCAAGACCAAGCTAATAAAGAGAATACCAAGAGAAAAGCAGAGACAAGGCACAGAGGCTTTTGTTTTCTGAAGGACTGGCTTGTGCAGAACTTGGATGTGCAGGAAAAAAGATCTCACAAATGATCCCAGTGATTTTTTTCTTCCTGTATAATGCACAGAAGCGCAGTCAGCAAGGAGCTAGAGATATCCCCCGAAAAGACCATGATCTTTCAACAGCAGAAGCAGGACTGTCAGTGTGACAATTACAACCTCAGTTCATGTGCAGGGCCAGGCACAAACACAGCAATCCACAGCAGCTGGCACCAGCTGTGCAAAGTACAAGACAAAATAGAGGTTATTGTGTTTCCCTCTCAGTAAACTGAGGAAAAAGAGAAATGTAAATGAAGGTTTTGAAAATCTTTAAAATTCCTTTGGAATTATCAGGCCAGAATCACATAGGGGGTTTTTTTCTGCATTCCTTGAGGGTACCCCGAAGCCAAACGGCCCACCTCTTTTTGGTGCTTTAGATTTTAACTTTTATATTCTTCCAATTCTGCATTCCCAGTGTGTAACTCTGCAGTGTTCTGTAGGCTGGGAGCTGCTGCTCTCTCATGCTGAGACAGACAGAACAAAGCCTCTCCAGGCTGCTCTCCAAGGACACCCAGCCCGGCCTAGGCCCAAAATGTGTAACCCAGCATCTTGAGAAGGGGGGCAAGCTGAGGGGAAATTACATCATTAGCTAAAGTTTAATTGGTGAAATTGGGTTGAGATGCAAATGGACCAAAGCTATGAAAGTGTGAAGAACTCGTGACTCGGGGTCCATCTTGGGTGTAGCCTTTGGCCTGCCCAGGGTGTGCCTCTGAAGGCCTTTCAAATAAATATCCACCTTTATTCCCTTACTCCTGTCCAGTCTCTGTTTCTAGGTTGGCCTCTTCAGGCATCATTTTGGAGGGAGCCTTGCAAAACATAGTTTTCCACCCACTGACTGCTGAATGAACAACCATGGCCTGTTTAAACTAAATAATATTTGAGATAGCTAAAACAAACTATGACAAACCTCAACCTTGCTCCCCTAAGTCATCTCCCTGCTGTTTATTTACATTTTGGGTATATATTTTAGTGGTCCTTTTCCTCCCCTTCCAGCTCCAAGCAGACGAGGGAACACCTGTGCCTCACAGTGTCACCAAAGCAGCTGGAAGAGGTGTTTGTTTTCTGCTGCAGGGGACCAAAGGCCAAAAGCCAGGTCTTCAACAGATGAAGTATTCCTTCTGCTTAGGAAAACAAAACAAAACCAAGTAGCCGCAGAAAGTCATGTGGAAAATTCCAACACCCTGAGTGCCATTTCCACATAGGACTGCCCATTCTGGGCTATTGTTACTGTTCTCTTCCTGCATATATATTAACATATATTACCTAGAATTGTTATTATTACACCCTGTTCCTTAAGACACCTCATCTATTAAACCAAAATAAACAATTTATTTAAGCCTTTCCTAAAAAAAATAACACAGAATGCATCAAAAATATGCATCATAATTATGGGGTTTAGAGCTTTTTTCTTTGGCAATTCAGCTGTCTTGCCTGAGGTTCCTTTCTTCATTTTTTTTTTCCTTAACAATTAATCTTCTCTTCTTTCACCAATTACTGACCTCTGTGGGAGAGAGGATTTAAAAAAAAAAAAATAAATAAATAGAAAGGTCAAAATTAAAACTGAGATCTGGTTACTGAAAAGGGAGGAGCTGAGACAATTTTAAGCACCATCTGAGATGCTCAGGTCGTGGGACTGTAAAAAGCTCTACTTGTTACCACCAATTTGGTGATCTGCTATTTAACAGTGGGAGGTTTTTGGCAAGGGATTTCTTCTCACCTTCCTGGCCAGACACTGACTTTTGGCTGTGGGAAAGAGTAGATGTGCTCGTGTGGTCACTTCTGCTGTCCGCTCACCCAACACCCTCTTCTCTGGTTCCAGCAAGGATCTGCAGGCCCTTGGTTCTTCTCACCATTCCAGATGAAATCCTTTGTCCTGACCATCAACACACCAAAGTCTACATTTGCCTACATGGCTTAGGAGTCCTGGGAGGGGGCAGCAAGCGTTTGGATTAGACCCAGGGGGAGTAATTACTACATGGAAAGAAATAAAGGATTATTTATAATTCTAATCTCTATAGACCTTTATTGCTTTTTAATTCAGACTGAATGTCAAGATTTTTTTTTTTCTCCTTGAGATGACAGTGACAATTACACTCCTGAGATATGATCCACCTGACTGCAGGATTGTTATCAGAGCTAAAACTTATTAAATAAGCCAGTTCCAAGCAGATGAAGAGAAGAGAAACACACCACCATCACAGGGCTTCTGGATAATCTGCCAGCACTAGTATCTTGTCTTTGCTAGATACCACAGATGATAAAAGGGGGGAAAAAAATATGTGACAACTTCTTCACATGTTCTCCAGTGCATTATGAACCAATCATTCCTAAGTAATCCCTATTTCTGGGAATGTGCCAACACAAGGCACCCAAAATTAGGAAGATGCTGTGATATTTCAGCAGTGTGGGTTCTTGTTTTAGAGAGGGACCAGAGGATCTCTCTGCTTTTTGGGTGTGATGATTGCTGTCTGAAGGAAAATGGATGAAATTCTTAGAGGTTACCCATGCCGTGAAAATCAGAATGAGTTTAAAAATAAATTACATGGAAGGAGAGCAAAATGTGAACCCAGCCAGGGCTGGGCCTCCCAGATCTTCAGCCCAAAGTCCCACCAAGCAATGCATGAAGCATTCAGGATGTGTTGGACCTATGGACATGAACTGGGGCAGTGATTTCTTCATGTTCAAAAGAACAAAGCTTAAAGAGACACAGCATGTGCAAAAGAAGGTCATATGAAGCTCCATCAGAGAAGTCAGACTTTTGTCAACCTTTCCCCGTGTTTATTGTTTGTTTGTTAGTACCTTTTGTTTTGTTGGGTTTTAATTTGTTTAGTGATTGGTTAGGATTTTTGGGTAGGTGTATTTTTAGCACCTATAGGATCCTAGACACACATAAATTAGGAGAATATTTCTCTGTGTGCATAATCATGCATATGTAATGCATACCTTATTAAATAAGAAAAAAATGAAATAATTACAAGAATT
>VWZT01002841.1:63023-77833 GCA_013397055.1 Pachycephala philippinensis
TGCAGGGAGGGCTCAGAGCAGGGCCAGGCTCTGCTCCAGGGCCCAGCAATGGCACCAGAGGAATGGGAAGGGACTGATCCCAGGAATTCCACCTGGACATGAGGCAGAACTTCTGTCCTGGGCAGTGACCAAGCCCTGAACAGATTGTCCAGAGAGGGTGTGGAGTCTCCCTCCCTGGGGATATTCCAGACCCCTCTGGACACAATCCTGTGCCCTGTGCTCTGGGATGGCCCTGCTGGAGCAGGGAGGTGGGACCAGGTGACCCCACTGTGGTCCCTTCCAGCCTCAACCCATTTTGGGATTCTGTGAAATGCATCTTATACAGGAAATGTTCCCACTAATGACAATGGAAATGCAGATGCAGGAACACCAGTTCAGGCTCTAAGGCAAGGCTGTTTTTTCAGTACAGCTGCACAGGTGGACTTATTTGGATGCAATAAGGATCTGCAAGGTTGGCTGTTTTACACAAGTATCATTTAATATTCAAAGAAAATAAAATTTCTCTGGGGTGAAAAAACAATCATAGAACAGCTAAATAGAGAGAAGGGGGAGAAAACACCCCCCATAAACATATCAAAGAAAAGACTTGAGGGAGAGCAAGAATTCACGCTGGCATGAGAAAAAATTGGAATAAAGCCAGGTGGCCAGATTTGGTACCCCAAAGTGATTTGGAAAGAAACTACATAAAGTGCATTTTATGTTAATACTACACAAAAAAACATGTGAAAACATGGTGTTTCAGTTTTAATAATACCTCGAACAGCAGTTTTAATAGCGCCCTGCATACATGCATGAGGGGAATTAACAATAGATAAATAACCTGAATTTAACTAAAGTAAAGATTTAAATTCTCTTGGGATTGTTTCGACCGGTCCCTAAAGGTGAGGGTTACTCAGGTTCTTTTTAATAGATCCCCTGGAGTGGATTAGGGTGAAAAGGCACTGAATTAACAGGGAAAATATATACATGTAGGGTTTATTTTAGAACAGTTTGGTTGCCATAGAAAGCAGGTATGTAGCCATTTTGGTTATTATTACCTACAGAGATGGAACAATACAAAAGCATTAAAACAACACCTAGGAAAATGTATGAGGGAAAAGGAAGAAAGAGAAAGAAAGGATAAGAGTAAAAAGATCTTCCCACCTGTGGATCCAGCTGCAAGACTTGATTGCTGCAATTTCAATGCCCCTTGGTCGCAGTGATGGTCACTGCCTTGATGGGTTGGGGTGGGGGAAAGCCTGTGGAGCACAAAGTTCAGTGGATTTATGCAAGCTCAGATTCATTTAGGAATGCCCAGGTACACCCCCTGGGGAGGTACTTTTACTCTGTCCTGTGGTGGAAGGCTCCAGAGATGGGTCTGGGGGTGCTTCAGGGCTCTTTGATGGTTTATGAGCCCTTCCAAGACCTCTCTTTCTCACACCACCATAGTTAAGCCAGTTATGCTCCATCAGAAGTCATTAAATCCTTCAGGATTACATGGGAATGTCCTGATTTCTCCCCTGGGAGGGAGTTTTGCACCTGAGCCAGCTGTGTAAGGGAGAACATTGCCAGGACAAAAAGCACTATCCCACTGTGCAGGATCTGCTTCTCCTCAGCCTCCTCCCTTATCTGGCTCTAAACTCAGCTTCCTCCTAAGTACAGCTGGTTTGTGTGGTCATCCTCTGTTGTTCACACACTCAGCCCTGAGCTGTCACCTTGACACAGTTGGCAAAGCACACACTGCTTTTGTAAATTGCTGATTACTCGAGCCATTAGCCATTAACATTTCAGTCTCTCACAGGGACCTTGGGAGCTGCCCAGAAGAAAAAAGTTCTGCTAAGGACAGGAAGCAAAAGCTGTGTCTCTCACATTCACTTGAGAATGTGAAATTGCTGCTGGTCCAAGGCAGAACCTGAACGTTCATGACTCCTTACAAGTCTTTCGAGTCAATGAAGTGTTCCCCTCCCAAACCAGAAAAGCAATTGCATCTTTTTCAGGAAGGCCAAACCATATCCACATTCCTACCCCATGAATCCACACACATTACAAACAAAACATTTGGCAGAAGATGCTGGTCTCATTATTTGCACTTTACCAACAGGAAGAACAGGGCACAGGCAAGTTCAGGTTGCACAAGTTTGATGGTTCTCAAATTGATGCCTTAATGCTATGATACAGTGCTTGCTCATTAGCCTTCCATTCTCTCTCTCTTCCTCCCAAAGTCACTTTTCCATTCTGCAATCACCATTAAGTCTACCATATCTGTATTTCATATGCATATCCACTCTGATTCATGTCCTTCTTTTTACTTGCAGTTTGACCAAAGCATTTGTAAATGCAGTGAAAACACATTGAGACTCAGGCCATTCTTCTGTGTTGTGTATTTACTATGCACAGACACTGCATCCTGGCCCAGAGCTGCAGTTAGTGCTGTGCAATTCATTGTTCTGCACTCATTCTGTCTGATTTTACATAACTGGATAATTCAGAGCATCAGTTTTAGTAAGGCATAAAACTTCCCTTCACTGATGCTGTGTTAGTATGGCTTTACTGTGTATTTTCATTACAGTTCTTCCCCAGATCTGAACTTCCATTGGACCAATAACTCATCTTATGACAAGCAAGGGTTGAATTTATAGCAGGACTTTGCTAGGAAAAAAAAAAAAAGGAAAACCAGAGAAAATTTAGAAATATGGATGAACCAAATCACCTGCTTCCAATGCTGTTAGAATTTCTTTTTGGCTATTCAACAGCTTGCAATTTCTACATTAAATAAAGTCCTCCCTGTAAGTTCTTCAGGTAATGTGTCACCCGTCTCTCCATACCCCGTAGAGGCTGGCATCCTCACCACCCCTCTGCTTACAAACACCTTTCTCTACTGTGAGTGGGCCAGTTCCCTGTTTCCCAGACTGCCTGATTGCCCTACGATGTCAAACTCAGGGAGATGACTTTTAATCCATGTGCACCTTTCACATCTGCTGCTATTTCAGGCTGGATGAAAGGCTCGTTGGCCTGTTTTGCTGGGGTTTGTTCTTTGTTTTGCCTGTCTCCAACACAGCTTTTTGCCTTAATAAGACTTTTTCAGTGCTACCAACTCAGACCAGCTTGGAGAACTCCTTTGCTCGGGGTGCTCAGGGAGGGAATTTTGGTACGCATGCTAAAATGTAGACAGACTGACACCACTCTGGCACAACAAAGATGTAATACATCCTCAGAGGTTCTGTAAAATGTGGCTTTCTATTTCCTGCTGCCACCATGGAACCGCTGAGAGGAGGGCAGGGAGCCTTACACACTCAGCTGGTGGTGGTGGTGGCAGAAGGGATGTGCAGAGCCTCCCTAGCCAGAGGCAGAATCTTTGGGAATGCAGCATATTTTGTCAAGGATGCCACGGTTTACTGTGCTTGCCTATTTGACCATATGGCATTGGGTGAATTCACACCTTCTTGGGATACAACTTTTCAGCAAATCCCTGATACTGCTGCTTGTAAAGATGCAGGCAGAGCCCCCGTTGTGAGACTTTGGAAACAGAGCATTCTTCTACCAAGAAACCAATGCAGCAATTGATAGGTATAAACACATAAAGGGAGTAGTTTCTACGGACAGTGAGTATTTAACAACACCCCAGAAAACATATGGATCCTGGTTTGTCAAAATACAGACTGATTTGCATCCAGCTGAGAATATTTAAAACTTCCTTTTTGTACACAAAATACCCTTTTAATTAAAGCAATTTAGTTGGTGGTTTTTTTGTTTTTTTTTTTTTTAAACTGACCAGCATTCTGGTTATAATAGTCTGGTTGATTCAGAATTTCATCTATAAATCCTACCCCTAAAGAGAGTTGTTTTATTACTTTTTAATAGAATTCTCCATTATAAATCATCTATACTAGCAATGTGCCCAAAGCTGAAAATGAAAATGATAATTGCATTGACTGCTATACAATTTTTTATGGGCTTTACCCCTAACCTGAAGGGGTTTCAAAAAGAGACACTTAATTCTTTATAGTCATTTGTTGTTTTGTCTCTAACTTTTATCTTAAGTTTGTGAGAATTGCACTGAGACTTTCCAGCTCAGTACACAAATGGGAATGAAAGCCTTTGAACAGGCTGGGAGAATTCAGCCTGGAAAATAGAAGGCTACAGGAGGACATCAGAGCACCTCCCACTATGTAAAGGGGCTGCAAGAGAGCTGAAGAGGAACTTTTGACAAGGGCTGGAGTGGGAGAACAAGGGGGAATGTCTTCACAATGAAAGATGATGGATTTAGATTAAATATTAGGAAGAAATTCCTTACTGTGAGGGTGGTGAGGTCCTGGCATGGGCTGGATCTCACAAACACTCAGGTGATGCTTTCTGTTGCCTCAATCACTGTGCAAGTGCTGGCACAGAAAATGAGAAGTGGTTTCAGTTGCACCCACTTCAAAACCCACCCAAAGGCAGGGTGATTGTGGAAAAGGAACCAAGCACCAGGAGATCTCCAGCTGCCACTGATTTCACTGCAGGATGGTGTCTGTGCTACCAAAGCACTGTGACTCTGCTTCCCCATGTATGACACTGGAATATATCCTCTGAGAACACTGATTTCAGCTTCTAACTGGTAGTTTAGAGTCCAGATTGCTTTGTGGGCTCTGCTACCAATCCTTCGTGGGCTCCAACGAATTATTCAGGCTGCCTGCCTGAACAAGGAGCTCTGCAGCAGTGCTTCACAGGAAGAAATGCCAGTCTCTGCTGGCCTCTCTAAGTCCTTATCTGCTAGATAAACCAGCTCTGCATCCTGCAGCTCCTCTCCTGGGCCACGATGCTATTGAAGCAATGAGGTAATTGAACAACGAGGTGGCCGAGCCAGCCACTTCCAGGTGAAGTAAAAGAGAATGTTTTTCATGCAGTGCACAGGGAAATTAAACCCATTCCCAATTCCCAGTTGCTCTGCCAGCTGTGTTGTGCATCCTTGCACACGTTTGCAGAGCGGGGCAGCCAGAGAGGCAGCAAAGTGGGCTGGGAATCCTGGCAAAGCTGCTTCTCCAGCTCATAGCAGACCAGACCAGCAAGAACCAAGTCACAGAAAGCTGCAACCCAGACAGTCCTAATCTCCTGCTAATCATGGCATATTCAAGGTGTGATGTTATGGAGCTGTGTCTAACTGGCATGAAGTTGTGTCAGGGGAGGTTTAGGTTGGGTGTTAGTAAAGGATTCTTCCCCCAGAAGGTGGCTGGGCTCTGGAACAGGCTCCCCAGGGAAGTGGTCACAGCACAAACCTCAAGAGGTGTTTGAACAGCAGTGTCAGCCACACGGTGTGATTCTTGGGGCTGTTGTGTGTAGGGCCAGCAGCTGGACTGTGATAATCCTTGTCAGTCCCTTCCAACTCAGGCAATTCTGTGATTCCAAGGTGTTTTTATAATCTCTGCCCTGTGCAGGAAGATGTTCTTTCTGATGGCATCAGCAGCAAAATCGCCTTGTTATAGAACACCAGCAGGGAAATGAGACCAGTGTTTTCAGACTTACTGGAATGTTGTGCACTCAGTTCCAGCTCCTGCTTTCTGGATTTACAGTCACCTTTCCAGAAAAGTCATACTGGGAGTATCAGCAGTTGAAAGGAGCTCAGAGTACTAAAAATCTGCCCCCAGAGCACAGACATAGGCAAGCTGAGTCAGAGGACAAGATAAATTTCAGCTATCCATCTTTTCCATCTACCTTATGAAGGAAATTAATCTCATCACAGGATATGTAATACTAATTGGGCTAAATCATCCCAAACTAATAGGTTACTGCCATATTCCTCATTCAGAGTAATTTTTAATAGTCCATCCTCAGCATCTGATATTTCAGCAGATAAAAATAAACAGCTGGTAATAATCAAATGGTGAGAATTGTAGTCTGAACAAGTCTGGTGGCTAAGGCAGTGTCCTTATTTCCCCTGGCTGGTGGGAAATTGAGGAACTGATGCTGAAGGCTGGATCCATCCAGGACTGAGCGTGGGACTGGGTTTCCCACTGAGGTCAGTGCAAGGATCCGAACAGTGCAGCCAAAGGAGGAGAGCTGGGCACTGCATTCAGAGCCACTTCTGCTTGATTTTTAAGATGAGGACAGGGTTACACAGACTGTTTGAGACTTGCAGATAGTGGATATTACTATGAGAGAGGAATCAACGTTTCTAAATCTCCAGCTTGGAAAAAGAAATTGAGAAAAGACTGCTTTATTTTGCAGCATTTTGCAGATGTGAATATTGTCTCCTGGTCCAGAATAAGGAGTCACAGAACATCCTTCAGGAAAACTGGCATTTGAGACTCCTGCCAACTGTGAACCCTCGCATTTGATGCTGACAGAACAGTGATTGCTGCACTCTCCTAACTCGCAAACCCTTCCAATTGTGGTGTTTGTTCTTACACGTCAACACCTCCAGGCCATATAGATGTGACATACGGATGCACAGACATGCCACAGACAAACTGCTATCCTTGGATCCTCTTCCTGTTTCCACAGTAACCTTACAGAAACAGCCAGCAGTCAATAGAGAAAATCAAAGGCAGGGATAAGTCATAATTTTAGGTTAGCAAGGAACAGGTCTTGAATGCTGAGCGGCTGATACACAGCATAATGCGATTTAGGGTGTTTATTATGCAAACCCAGGGCAGGAGCGTGCAGGCATACAATGTGGCAATTACAGCACACATTTGCTGCTGGTTAAGCAGGAGCACAGAGGAGAGAGCAGGTACAGGGAACTTCATGCTCACAGGCTGCTTAATGGCTTAATCCTCCTGCCAAGCCCAGCTTCACTTTGCTTTGTACCTGCGCTCATCCAAGAGGCAACACTGAGACATTTATAAACAGGTGCCCCATCACCACAGGCACACTTTGTATGCTAAGCTTTGTTTGGGGAAAATAACAAGAAAAGACCAATCAAATATTTTAGCTAGGAAGTGTCAAACTCTTAATATGAATTGTGCTCATTAATGTGACAAGTGTCAAATGCACTGAGTTCCTTCTCTTTTTTTTTTTTGGTGGCTGTCAGTGTATTGATGTGTATTTCACAAACAGTTTTTCTACCAAAACTGTTTCTCTCTAGGGAGCAGTTTAGGCAACAGTCAGATGAATTACCTAGTGAAAATTGAAAACTGTTTTTTCTATTAGTCACTCAAGGGGTAGTACTCCAAGTAAGGAGCCACAACTGCTTTATTCCATTCTCCTCCAGGCCATCAAATCCCTTCAGATTCACATGGTGCTGACTGCAGGGTCTTTGGGTATCCCAGGCATGATTTAAAGCATATAATTCTCAAATTAAGCACTAAAATGGTATCTATAGTAGCATGGTGAATCGTGTTTACAGGACCTACACTTTGAATATTTATTTGGCATTGCTCAGTCTGGTTTTGAAACAAGACCAGGTTTCATGCTGTTTGTTTTCACCTAAAGATTGCAATGTTGGCTTGTGCACATCTCCAAAAAATAAAGGGAACCATAACACTAACATAAGTTCCACTCTGTAAGAAAACTGGTGCTTTGTTAGAATATTAAAAAAGTCCCTTTTGGGGGATCAAAGCCTATCTAACTTGACTCAGAGTGACATGTCAAATTGGAAACATAAGACTAAATATATATTCCCGCTGTTTGTTATTTTAAAATCTTATTTGTCTCCCTAATACTTTTTCTCCCTGACACCAAACAAAATAATGTTGTTTTAAGATGGATGTTGATCACTACATCAGTGCTCTCCCTGGAAGGAATACATGTGCCTAAAGCCCGGCAGGACACAATGTCACTCAGCTGGACTCATTAGCATGGCAAGCAGCTTGGCATTTACATCTCTGCACAGCTCCCAGGGAAAGGCAGCTCCAGTTCAGGGCACAGCATGTGTGTCTGTCTGCGGCTGACAATGTAAACATGCCCTTAAAAGCCAGGCCATCCTTCAAGGAGCAAGTGAAACTGGCAGCTGTGGAGAGACAGTGGCAGCTTTTGTGGGGCAAAGGACAAGGGCTGAGTGAGTAATTCCAGATGAAATCTCTTGATTCGTTGCAGATAGTGCTTACGGCCTTGAAAAGAGTATGTATCAGCACCTGATGCACAGAAGCACAGAGGTGTCTGGAGTTCAACTTTGCATAGAATTTAATTGCCTGAGTACACAAGGAGTGAGATCATTTAATTTCTCCCTGTCGTGACAAACCAAAGTGGAAAAAACATCAGCAGGAGACTCAAAATAGAATTCCTTCATCTTTTCATGCTTAAATCTTCTGAAAAACCTTGCCCTGCAGATGTACTCAGAACACACCTCCAGCATGCAACAAGCACTGAGCTGAGCAACCACAGCAATTTCCATCAGTAATGAGGCCAATGGGAGCACCACACCCTGCTCTGAGCCAGCTCTGTGCTCTGCGTGCTCAGGCAGAGCAGGAATCTGTGATATTCCTCACCTCTCTTTGTGAAAGGGCTTCAAACCCCCTACTCCTCTCTCCTAGGGAATGCCTAGCTTTTGACAAGCAGAGGAAAAACAGATGCCCCATCCCTGGGAATGTTCAGGGCTGGGTTGGATGGGAATTGGAGCAACCTGGGGTAGTGGAAGGTGTCTCTGCTCATGACAGGGGGATGGAACACGATGATCCTTAAGATCCCCTATAAACAAAGCCATTCTGTGACTCTATGATTCTAAGAAAAAAAGTGGTGTGTGTGCCTCTGTTCTTCTTGCACAAATAAGTAACAAAGGAGGCAAGGTTCCAGGTGTCAGTGAGCAAAGAAATAAATACATGTAGGGATGCATTCTTAAAAGAAGCCCCAAAAACAAGAAACATGGGCTCCCAATCAGGGATGGAATTGGAGCTGGGATATTTTAGGAAAGCCTGTCTTGACCTTATTCAGGTCTCCAGGTTTTGTCATCCAAACCCAGCAGTGGGAGCAGATCACAAATATATTTTTGTGATGGTTGAGATGTTCTTTTTGTCTTCAGCATCTGCACTGACTGCCTGGAAACTCAGCTGTAGGTGCCTAACCCTTCCCACCACCTCCATAGGAACACGGAACTCTGCTGGCCACAGAATGCCTAGGTGTCCTTGTGTCCCAGTATCTTCTCTTGGTTCCTACATGGGATTTGGGGATTATTTTCTTTATTTTACCTCCAGGACCTGTAGTGTTAGTATGTTAACTACAAATTCTTTGCAGTGATAGCAAGGCAGACAGGGAAATGTGAAAATTAAGGGGTCCCTCAGCACAGGCCAAAAGGCTTTTGTGTGAGTCAATGTCAAATTCCTTAGCCTGAAAAAGAAGTTTTGGGCAAATTTTTTCGACACAGCAAAGGCGAGAACTTGTGATTTTAGCAGCATTTTGCAGGTTTCCATTTTCTTGGAGATCTTTCTAGGAAATCATGTGGAAGAATAACTTCACAACTAACAGGGGCTCTCCAACAGAATGTACAGTGGTGGGTGATGCTGCTAAATGAACAATAGTGCTTCTGCTTTTTCCAACAAGGCTTAGTGAGGACACAATTGAAAGACTGGCCACTTTGCAATAAAAGGTTTGAGTGGGCTATTATTCTTTTCAATCAATCCAAGGTTGCTCTTCATGAAGGAATAAACATTCCCTCTTTGACCTTAATAAAAGCAAGGAGGTCACTGTGAAAAAAAAAAAAAAAATCCAGGGTTTTTATCAGAAAAAAAAATGTTAAAGGAAGTGCCCAAAGTGGGCAATTAACAAACATTAAAGCAATAAAATATTGACCCTCTTTTTTCCCGTCTGTCTTTTCCCTCCCATTTCCAAGATTTGAAGAAATAATAATGGTTAACAATCAATGGGTTCCTAATGAGAGCAGCTCACACTACACCCACAAAAATTATCTTTTGAAAAATCAATAGGGAAAGAAATGTGAAAAAAAAATTATATAAGGTGTGAATTCCTCTATTTCTGTTTATACTCCCACTCCTCACAACTTCCTCCACCTTAGAGGCAGGGAAGATGTCTCCATCTTGGATGATAATCAAATAATTAAGATGTATGAGGTGTGCGTGCCTGTGACACATGAAATGAAGTATAATGAAGGAAACAATAGAAGCGTGTATAAAGGGTCTTCTCACCCTTAGCAATAGCGTTTGCTGCCATGAACAATATTCTTAATCAGAAAAAATACTCCTTCATAGCAATCACACTGCATACAGTGATATCCACAACAGACCCAGGATGGCATGGCTGAGGAGGTATAAAAATACAGAAGTAATTCTGCTATGAAATACCTAGGAAATTACATCCTGCTGTGGATGTTTCTGTTGGGACTGGGTCATCACTGTTGATCCAGTTTTCACTGGAAAATAACATAATAAAAGTGGAATGAACACAGAATTTCAGCCTAGTTCCAGAGATATAGATTATATCCTAGGACTCTTGGGTGATACTGTGTAAATTTTGAGAATTTATGAGTCTATTTCAATAAATATCACAAACCGGTCAAGAAACTGAATATTTCCATGGCTGTAATGAAGGATATACGTTTTTTATACTTCCTCTGCCTTACCCATCCTGGTGACCTTTACCCATCCACCACCTCAGCAAAAGAGTCTGTTTTTAAATTTGAGAGTGAGAGCAAGAAAAGATTGGCCGCAATGAACACCTAGAATGAGATTTAAAGATTTTGAACTGAATGAGATTGGGAAATGCAGAGACTGCATTTTCATCTGCAAGCCACCAGGCTTGATGTGAGGGGATAACCAAAGAAATCTTCACAACATGGTACATAAATAATGATGGTTTCAAGGCCATCTGAAGCTAGCTCAGATTAGTCCTCTTTAACATTGCCAGGCAACAACTAACATAGGCAGGAGTGTCCCTGGGAAAGAATTAAATCTGAGATTTCCATCTGGCTAAAATATAGGATGATGGTGGGCAATTAGACCTTATCTACAACCCAGACAAGCAGGGCAGGAGCAGAAACATCCATCCAGAAAAAGTGAACGCCCTCCTACTCTTACCACTCATGCTCTGCTTTAGCATCAGGGTGTCTCAGGCTTTAAATGAAATGTCAGATTTAATTTGGCTCTGGATGCACAAGATATATGATTGCCCTTGGAGAAAGTTGGTAACTCAGCGCACTCTGCGTCAAATGTGAATCTACCCAATAGCTCACTCCATAAAAAGCACTACCCTGCTTTCCCTCAACTGTGCAAAATAGCCGGGCCTGCCTGCAATTTACACAAATAGGTCCATTTTGAAAGAAAACGTTCCTATCAGAAAGGAGAAATGACTTATTGGGAGTTGACTCCCAGTTAAATTTCCAAATGGCAGCGCTGCACATTACATTAGCATTCCGCGGCGGGGAGGCCGTGGCTTGGCAGCAGGCAGGGAATTATGTTAAATGGCACATTTGGATCTCTGCGAGGCTCACTTTGGAAACTCTCATTTGGAAGCATGGTGCACTTTCTGAGAGTTTTTAACTGCTTGGAATCCAAGCAGGGCAGAAAATACCGAGGGGATGTTTGTGATTATTGACGGCCTTAGCATTCTTTGCAACACCTACTGCATCTAAATCGGTGCTGAGAGAATGGAAAGAATAGCTGAAACCATTTGCAAACCTTCTGGTTAAGATAATCTTTTAAAATCAGTTATTTTCCATGTACACAAGCAAAGTAATGGGCCTGGTTTTAAAAATCTATTTACAAGAAAATAATCAGAAGATAACTTTGTTATGCATCTGTACTTGCCGTGTTCACACAGCACTGGAAAGATTTTTTGCCACTGAATCTTACACCTCTTGTTTTGCAGTCATCACTCAGAAAATACTACTTCAGCCTGATTATTTTGCCTTTTTTTTTTTTTGTGCCTTTGACCTCATATGCAGCCTTTATTCAGGACTGAAATGCATCATGCCTGTTCCACTACTGGCATGCAAAACGCACTAGGAGAAAAACTCAAAACTTTCTACCTTGCCATTTAGACTTTGCCATTTCTGAAAGCCATGGTGGTTAAATGTAGAGTCAGTGACAGATACTGTGCAGAAAGACATAAATAGATAGGCAATATCCTTGTCACTCACAGAACATGAGAAATGCCTCATATGCCCAAATAAAAGCTTACAATCTAGGCTCTGCAGAGATAAGGTTACATATGTGACATTTTGTCATTTTGTTCCAAGAGCAGTGGATATCAAGTTTTACTCCTATATCTAAAAAAATCCCGTCTTCCTTAGTTAATTTAGTGAAACTCGTGCTTGAGACTGACAAGATATTCAATTAAACAGCAGTCTAGCCTCATTTTCTTCTCTTTCTTGAACAGAGTATTAGGCCCCTCTCTGGCATTTCTCCTTTGCTTCATTTTCTTTACTGCAGACGGATTTTTTTTTTTCCCCCCACATCGTCTCAGTGGTCTTTTGTGACCTGAGCTCTCAATTTCCACATTCTTTCTGTCCCTCCTTTCCAGTCAAGACCCCCATGAGCAGCTTAACATTTCACTCTTGACAACAACATTTTTCTTCTCAAATTTCCATTTTCTGGTCTACCTGTGTAATTCAGGCCCTTCTAGAGCTCTTGTATTCTTCAAAGTAAGAGCTTCCAGGGGTTGAAGAACTTCCAACAATAGCTTTCAATCCCCGTTTGACTCTGAATTTAAGGATGAAATGTACTGTTTAACTAGGTTCTTAGCTCTTAAAATACCTCAGGAAAATTCAATTCACGTAAGGGTAGAGGGAAGGACTGAAAACAAAAGAGAAATGTTCATAAGTATCATTAATTACGTCAAATTTCATAGAAAAATAAGAAGTTAAAATCATACTGATTCTAGGTCTCCCTTTTTTTCTACCAGTGTTGCCATATACATAAAATCCATGGCAAGTCTCTGGGCAGCTCTCAGGGACATTTGATCTTGAAGTTGTCATTTCCACCGGCCTGCACTTTTAATGATGTGGTCCTTTTATACCAGCTCATTTATTACTGCAAAACCAGTGCTCTGTACTCCTTGTTCCTCTGCAGTCCTTCCTGCATACTTATTCCTATGAAATAATTTCATTACTTTGAAATAATAGCATCAGTGCAGAGACAAACAATAAAAGGTCATCACTGCGGCATAGCAAGCTCACTCCGTGCCCTCCTCAAAATCTTTAACAGAATAGAACAGAAGAAAAACAGATGGCTTTGCAGCGTGACCAGAAGGTGAACAAAGCTATGCCTTTTCCAAAGAGCTATAAGATTATTGTTTCTTTTCTCGCTAGGCCAATATTGATTATATGTTCCAATTTCATTCAGATATTGAATTTGTTTTATTGGGCAAACAGCTGCAGTCTCTGTTCTCCATCGCTTAGCAAATATTATTTCAAACTTCCTTTGAACTCTCATTGCGCGAGCGTGACTCTGCTGCATTCACAAAAGGTTTTCCATCCTGTGGCCATGGTCTGGGATCATGTAGCTGGCCCAAACACAAGTCAACACACTGTTTTTACCAAAATAAGCCTCCTCTGTGTCTTTCTTGCTCTGTTAAAGAGTCACACAGTGGTTCTCCTCCCATCGGCTCCATGACACCAGTGGCCCACCATGCAAGACAGCTGGATTGCTGTCACTAGATAAGAAAACATGCTGCTTTAATATTCTCTTCATAACAGTTAGAAACTAAAGTTTATATTGTACCTCAAACCAAAAGAAAGTAAGCATTAAAATTAGAGGACTGATAGTTTTCTGTCACCTCATCGGAGAATATTGGAGTTGATCATTCTTCTTCAATCACAGCTTTAATCTGCCTTTTTTTAATTATTAATTTTTCAGAAATAAGTGGTGTATTTAGACAGATCTTTTGAGCACCAATTCACTTGACGTGCTTTAGTTAATAATCTCTAATCTATTCCCTGCAGCGTTTCCTCAATTTTGTTTGACACAGCAGTAGAGAGCAGATGTGGAACACAAGAGGCATGGAGTCAGAAGAGGTACAGTTTTAGGTAAACTTATGTCAAAGAACTGAGGAGATATAATTCCAGCCATTTCCATTTCCATACAGAAGAGCACGGGAAGAAAGACTGCTACCATTTGGAGCGTGGTTGTCTGAGCATTTTTGGGTTTGAAGGTCAATCACAGCCACGAAGCAGCTGGGAAGTGACACTATGGGGAAGTAACACCACACTGCTCTCAGGATTTCAGTCTGTTTTCTTAAAATTATGGCAGATCTGAAGCACTGTCTGAAAATAATGAATAATGAATTTTCATCTGAAATCTGATGATCTTTTCAAAATCATGTTTCTTAATGTTTTGAAATGTTTAGACTTCAGCCTTTGTTTAAAAATTATGATACAGGGGAAGAAGCGTGGCTTTGAACAGTTTCTTCAAAAACATATTCAAAACATTTTAATCCAAAATGTCCAAAGAGGATGCCAAAAGTATTTTCAGATCTTCAACTACTCCTTCCTTGCAGTATCTCTGAAACAGTGCTGACATGATGTAAAAATATATTTTGATTACAGTGGGACTGCATTTTTTTGCTCATGATTTCCAGGAACAATATTTCAGGAAGCTTTACTATCCCAGTCAAACGAATAATCTTTTGAGGAGGGTTGATAAAAGTTATTCCAGATCCTGTGCAAAGCTAATTCTGTGAAATACCGAGAGCATATCAGAAACATAATACGGTAAAAACATATATTTTATGACATATTCCATTAATTTTTAATTTCATTTACATGTCTTGTTTTTGTCTCTGAATATGGACTTATATCAAATCTATGTTTTTAGAAAATACGGAAGGGTATTTTGGAATTAGAATTATTTTTCATCTTTTGTAAATCAGAATCTCTTGTTTTTAAAATTTAAAATAAAGTATAGCTGAATTTCATTTTTGGTATAATACACTTTATATCAAAAATTTCCATAGGAACTAATTAGTAA
>VWZT01002842.1:8047-35541 GCA_013397055.1 Pachycephala philippinensis
AGTAATATTTTGGCCCTTCTTGATTTTCACTTTCATGCTTGCACTCACACCGGGGCACGAGCACTATCTGTACTAGAATCTTGTCAGGTCAGGGCAGGAGGGATCATCAGGGTGGGTTGGTTATTTTCCTCACTGACCCTTTGGTTCTGGTCCTGCAGCAAAGTGTTTCCTTGCAGGGAAAGTCATAAATTATGTCCTTGGTGACAATTCCCTGCTCTGACTCTGGTGCCACAGGCTGTTTGAGGGATGTGGCCCTTGAGCTGAATGCTGTAAGGAAGCAAAAGGTTCTCACATCGTGTGCACCCAGAATGGGTTTTGTCCTCAGACAGAAAGGACACTGGTTATGTTAACTGGAAAAATAAACTCCAGCCTTGAAAACCATGCACACCCTGGCTGTAAGCACAAACTGGTTCACCTCTACGTGCAAGGCATGTGCAAGGTCCTGTGGTCCCTCCCCATTTGTGGCAGGAGGGATCAAGGAAAAAATGTGAAGAAAAAAGCCTTTACAACATCCATCACCAACTTTTCAAAGTAACAGTTTGGACCTGATTCCTGTCTCACTGTCATAAGCAAGTAAGATGGGAGCACTGGGAAGTGGTAGCACTCCATTTTTAAGCTCAAAAGCATTAAGAGGAGTATGGCACTGAAATGACAAATAATATATGATTTCCGCCCCCAGGAGATGCATACTTTCCTACCAGGGAGATCAAATTTGAACAGGCACAAAGAAACATTTACATAACCACGAAGTGTGCGGCTTCTTACAAGACTGTGAGAAACAGCATGTTGTGAAAGGGATCTGTAGGTCAGGCTGAAGTGGCATCAATTTTTCTGGTGATAACAATACCCAAGCAAATAAACCACAGGGCCTTGAGAGCACATCCGAGGTATGCATTACTGCTCAAGGCATTCAGATGAGATAACAAATGAGCCTGCTGGAGCTATTCCATATCTGAACAAGATGCAAAGTAGTAGAGTTTGCAAGACACTTGTGTGCACAGTGCTAGCAAGCACAGTCAGGAAGCAGGAGGCTCTATTATGTGTTTTCACAATACATGTCATACATATTGCTCTCTATCATGATGTGATAAACTGTTTGTTTGTATCCACAGACTCACACACTGTAAAACAATCAGCAAAGGACTGCATTGCAAAGCAGTTTGTCACTGCTGATTCTCTAAGCTTTCAGCGGCCTTTGTTTTGACCATATTGTTGGTGTTTGTCCTTCTAAAAAACATGTGGCAATATCGCAAGCATCAGAGCAGGAAGAAAGAAACATCGCTAAAGCAGAAGTTTAACTGCGTCAATCCTTGCTCAAAGCAAAGCAGGTGTTAGACATCTGCAGCCTGGACATTGAAGCACTCTCTGTTTCCCCTTCCTCCCTTAACATCATGCAACTCACAGTTTTACCTAGTGGCCTTGCACTTTTCTGCAGCCTAAGGTCCCTTGTTGTGTCTCTGAGTGTTTAATGTAAATAGAATGTATGTAGAGTTTCTCTGAGCCTTTTCCTATCATTAAAAAATACAAGGTCATAAGTCAATTTCATTTTGCTTTTTGTCCAAATTTTATTCAACTTTACAGACAATTGTTAAACCTCACAAACTTCATAAGAGAAAATGTGTCTGTGCATTTTGTCAAGATGAAAACACAAGAAGGTAGAGGTTAAATGACCAAATGAAAAACATACCAGAGAATTAGTGGCAGCACAAGAATGAAACAAAAATAAAGAAGTCCTTTCTCAGTGGCCATCTTGTACCAGCCGTGGTGCTATAGAGCCTTCATCACTGTCCTTAAATGCAGTGCATAGAAGTGTGTAACTGCTTCCACTGATGCACTACCATTAACAATATTTTTCCACGCAGATGGGAATACAATTTTTCAATGTAGATGTTCCCTGTCTGTAACAACTGTCTCTAAAATCCTCAAGTGAGTCTCCAGTGTTTTGTGCTTTGAAAGCAACATCTTCGACAAATTTTACTTTATGATCAGGAATAATTTAGTAATTTTTTTTTTATGGTAACCAGAAAAGATGACCCTCTTGTTTAAGGAAGTCTAGTAAGGACAATAATTTTTTAAAATTATTGTCATGCAAGTTGAACACTAGGGGTCATATTTAGATAACCACTGACATATTGCAGAGCACATCCAGGAGAAAAACAACCACTCACTCACCAATGACCCATGAATGTTAAACAATTTGCAGAGGAACAGCAGTTATTTTCATGGTATACAGTGCAATTGCTGGTTTGCTCTGAAGTGCTAGGTTGACTCCTGTATTTCTGTGTTTTTGGCAGGAGTTGGGAAACAAAATGGGAAGGCTTACAACATGCTCACAGCAACAGACAAGCTGTGTCTTTCTCCCTAATGGGGACTGCCCCCGTGCAGTTATTTCAGTCTTGTCCTTTTGTATTTTCAGTACCACAATAGTTACAGTTCAGGAAAAGAGGGGCACAAAATTTTTGTTGTTAAGACACAGTCCTCTGGGGAAAGCTGAAAAGTTCATTTAGGAGTCAGAATCAGAGGCAGCAGCACTGGTGTTTTCATCAGCTTTACTAAGCTTTTGTATACTTACACATTTCCTGTAGTTAACTTTCACCACCTATAATCCCCACACAGAACAGAACTGGCTCCAAGCAAAGTACCTTGATGTTAGTTTTCCACCATTCTTACAGTAGTGGGAAGAGACAGCAAGGAGATACATGCATTTATGGAAGTGAAGCTCTACCAGTGTTGAGACGCAGATGTGTTCCCCTACATCAAGCAAGAAATGTGAGGAGTGGCCTGGTGGGTGTCTTTGCATTCCCACTGTCCCCAGCTGTGCTGTGGTTCCCTGATGGCTGCGGAGGGCTTGTGTGCTCTTGCTGTTGTGGGTTGTCATAATTCTGGGTAGACTGATGAAATGCAGTGTAGAATACAGGAGTTAGCTCAGGGGTAACACCTTTCTGCTCACATGGCTTGCTTGTCTCCTGTGTTGTAATTTCCACTACATAGTTGTCCAGCCACCTTAGAAGTCCTAAATACTGGAGTTTCTAGCTTTTCCTTTAGAGGATTATTTCACAATTTGAAATGTCTTGCTGTCACAGAGGTTTTCCTGACATCCTTCCTAAAATTTCCTTCTCTTAATTTCATCTCACTATTCCTAATTAAACATCCATGTAAAAAATTCCTCCCCACAACTAGAGCCAGATTATGGCTGATTTTTCATGCACATGCATGCTGAAGAAGAATTAGAGAACCTGAATTTCCCCTTGCCTGTGAGGTAAATGCAAAACTAGCATCAAGATAGTCTCTAATTCTTTCAAATTTGAAGGGATGAGTGTGTAAATATATACAGTTAGTTTGAACTCAGATGTTGTAGAAAATGTGAAACAGAACTGAAAATAAATAAGCAGTTCAAGAAAAATAGAAGGTCTAAAGCTTCTTTAAAAGCCTTTACTGCTCCTTCATACTAAACATGCTGTGTCACAAATATGTCTTTCAATATGTCTCTCTTTGAAAATGTATTGCCACACTTAAATGTCCCCACTGTTTTGTGGATCTTCTTGTGAAACACCCTGACCAGTACAACAACTTTCTGAAGTGGTTAACAAGTTATTCCAAAGTCTTATTGCTGATAACTCAGTGATAATGGATTATTCGTTGAAACAAGGATTTGTGCTCAGGCAAGGTGGTAAGAAATCCTGGATTCATAGCTTTGACTAAAACTCATCAGCACTTTGTGCAATAATAAGAGATTACTCCGTGTTGGCTTGGTTAAATTGATTTACCTCTGTTGTGTTAACCTTCAATTTTCCTGTAGTTTCAAATTGAGAGGGCTGGTTTTTAATACCCTTTCTCCAAAATGACTGCGCTGCATTTCTAGTACACAGCGGCTGGTTTGGTTACATGTATCACAGACACTGAGCCTCAACACTGAGTGGAATAACTGATGAGATACTTCAACCTCTAAATACTCTGCAGGAAATCAAAAAGTTCTATTCATATAGAAATTTAGCAGTATAGACATCTCGTGTTAAAACACGTAGTTCACAAAATTTGCTTGTCAGAAACCCATGTTATTTCATACATCATATTTATCTCAAGTTTGATTGCAGAAAAGTCAGAACAGTGTCAACTGAGACTCAAAAGGACTAAACTAATATTTCACAGTCAAAACCCTACAGAAGTAAAAAGAACGTTTAAAAAATGCTCCAATTCAAATGAAATGACATTCAAAATAGTCTTGTTTTCTTTAAGATCTCTGGGGAGAGATCAGTCTTAAAAAATTGATTGATTTTAAAAAGCACACCAAAAACCAACTGTTGAGTCTTAGGTCTACTAACTGTGATACCAAAGAATTATGTTATTTTTGTGGGTTTTGCTGCTTGGGACAGAGAAGCTCCACACAACTCATTGCTGAAACACGGTTTTTCCTATGTCGTGCGTGGCTGGATTTGTGGATTTGTTTCCAACCCTGAGGCATGCCAAAGAGTGTTGGGTAACTATCTCCCCCCAGTTCATCTTGACAGGGTGGATTTTATTTGGCGACAGTCAGTAACGTGATGCTGACCCTGATTTTGGGGTGGATGAGGAGAGCACATGTCTGGATCATGGCCACTAGGGATGGGCACTCCTGTGGATTTCAGGTGGAAAGCCTACTCTCTGCTCTGCCGATTGGAAGGGGCCTTGTCTGGAGAAAAGCCAAGCAGGCAGTGAAATGTTAAAAAAAAACTGTTTTCTTAGAGGCCTACAGACACTTGGTGCACAAAACAGGTATAGCAATAGCATAATTATATGCTAATATAATTTTTCTTCCTTGGGTGCAATGTGACAAGGGAAGTGTGTAAGGCTGAGGCTGGTAGCTGAAACAGTCTTCTTGTGAGTTTTCACAAAGCTTAACTGGTCGTATTTTCATGCTGGTAGGTTTTAAACAATTTGTTGCAGTCTATCATTGTGACCCATTTCAAATCACAAGGAGTGCCCTATTAATTCTGGAAAATGTTATCTCAAAAAGGGGAAAGTTTTGCAGACTTTTGGAAGCTCTGCATTTAGCTACAACTCAGCCTCAAAACTTCTAACAGTAGGATCCCCACCCCATACTACATAGAAAATTATTTTATTGAGCATTTATATTTATTTTAGCATAATCCATTTCTATAATCAGATAAAAACTGTGAAAGGAGGATAAATATTTAACTACAGAGTGTCTATTCAATAGCAATAGAGCACTATTTTTATCAAATGTGTGACTTCGGGACAAGATAAACACCTGATGTACTAAAGTAAGGCAGACGGGGCAACTCATCAAAGGCAGGTCAGAGGCTGGAAGAATTAGCACAGGACTCTTATACAGATGACCTCTACTTGATATGTTTTTGAATTCCAGTAGTAAATCACATAAACAAAACCGGTGCACTTAAATATTGAATTTAGCATTTCAAATCACGACTTCAACACCTTTTAAAAGCTAGTGAGAAGACTTATCTTGGGAACGGATTACGCAAAGCACTGAAGCATGGACATTGGCTGTGACAATGAAGAGTGTGACTCATCTTTGGAGTACTAGCTTCACTATTTGACTCTTCAAATCACAGTTTCCCTGCTTGGGAATAGAAGAGGCCCCTACAAAGCATGGGGCTGAACATCCTCACTTCTTCTTTTTAATGAGGATTGGTGAATTCAGCACCTTGCAAGAACTGGATTATGTTTGAGGAACTACAGTGCCGTGTTTTGTTGTAATTTGCTGTAAAGCTGAGAAAATGTTGCCTCAGTAAATTTGTGGTTGGAGGATTATTTGCACTCTGAAAGTCAAAATTTTGATACCATAAGAACCAGGATTATAGGTTGCAATCTACCTATCTGGGGTTTTATCCAAAACACATAAATAAAATAAACTGATTCATTAGGGAATACCCCACAAGTACCTCTAGACCAAATATTATAGTTCTGCTGTAGCAAAAGAGGATATAAAAGTAGGAAGTGTATTTCTATGTGCTGTCCCAAGACACACAGCAGCAAACCAGCAAGACAGCTCAAGAAAGGGAGAACTAAAGACCATTTGACTCTAGCCTTCCTTAAGGGAAACAGAAGGTAGGAGTCCCTGGCTATCCCAGGAGCTCTCTTTGCTGCAGATGTAGAGCTGTTGATCCAAGAACTCTGTGGGACTGCCAGGTGGCCTTGGGATAAGGGGCTAAAATGTCACCTCTCCCCTTTTTTCCTCATGCACCTTTCAGAAGGTGATTGATTCATGAATCTGTGGCTTCATGACAGGACATTTTGGTGGCAGAACCTGCTCAAGATTTTGCAGCTCTGATTTCTCCAGCCTACACTCATCCTGTGTGGCAGTGCTGCAGTTTCTAAGTGACCTGGCAAACAGAGACTATTCCTTTACTTTGGGATGGATGAATCATTGTTCCAGGCATGGCTTTTAACCACATAGTCTCTGCACCTCAGCACTTCCTGCCAAAAGCACTGCAAGTCTGTCTTAACTTTTCATTTCCTCTGTCACCAGCAGCTCATTCCTGCCCCACTGCAACACAGCTGGAAGAAAAATGACTGCTAGCACTGGGGAGCCTGCTAGGGAAGTCACAGACATACAGCAGATTCTCTCATGCTCTTCGTCACATTCTAAGGGGTCCCAGGGCATAGAGACATTTTAGGGCCAGATGGAGAGGGAAGTGAGATAGCCATGAGAAAAGTGATGGTTCTTGTGGATTCAATTTCTCCTTTGAGCTGTAATCAGCTCCTAGGATGCTTCATAGGACAATTAGAGCTTATCTAAGGCAACATAAGCTCTCTAGAGATGTGTTCACACTGTCTAATTTTAGTTAGATGCATGTGCTCTGACTAGTCTTCTGAACAGCCCTGTCTCTCTCTCCGTTAACTCTGTGGGAGCTCAGGCATCCAGGCTCTCCCCAAGCTCTTCTGCATTCTCTCCTGCAATTACAAGTCCAAAGCAGTCCAAAATATTGAGACCATACATTTGCAGAAGCTCCATTCTCCTGAACTCCAGCAGCAGGAGCTGCTAGCTGGTGCAGGCAGCAAAACTCCCCCAGCATTTCTTCTCCAGCTGGGGGTGGCAACTGGGGCATGAGATGGTCTCCCTGTCAGCAAGCTCTGCTGTGTGTTTGCACCCACATCTTCTTTGTGGTACTCATCCGAAGAGATCCCTTTGACAAGAACAACCATGCTTGAGCTTCCTCTGTCTTCCAAGGGAATGGCAAAGGGACCCATGAGGCTAGGATTGTTATATCAAAGATACACAGGATGCAATAAAAAGCCTACAAATGAACAATTTTTGTCTTTTGCAAGAATGACTGCTACTTTTATGAAGTGTTTATCTCCCACTTTATTCCTGAATAGGTTGTGATCTGTCTTGCAATTGTGAAGTGCTTCAAATCTTCCTTCAGTGACATTGCATTGATGTGAAAATGAGATGCAGCAGAGACTGAAGACTGTTTGCTTAGTAGGTTATAGAAGCAAATTGTTATTGATAACACACAGCTGATCTTTGTGTGATTATCTCTCCATGTATCTGGTTCAGTGACAGCTGTTGGCAAGGAAGATAAAAAAGGAATCTATATTTCAAGCGGATATGGGAGAATTAACAGAAAAGGAAAGAAAAAAATCTTCATAATCTATGAGTTGGGGTTTTTTTATTATTGCATTAAAGAAGTTTTAGGACAAAGACAGCTTCTTCAGAAATATTCAGGAACCCTGCAGCACTGTTGCACCAGTGATAACTTCTCAGAAGGGATATTCTGGCAGTATGCTTATGCAGAATGATCGCCAGCAGAGTTGTATCAGGGTATGCTTATGGTGTATGAACCAAAGTGAGCAGCTCTGATGAACCAAAGGTAAATGTAGAGCTGAAGAAATTCTAGTGACAAGACCTATACTGTAGTCTGAGGTTTTTCCTAAAAGTGTTTTTTTTTTTTTTCCTGTGCTTTAAATCATAACCAAATGCTTTTCTACAAAACAATAGCAGTCTCAGCAAAAGTGCTTTGTTAAAATAAGAAAGAGTAAGGTCTGAAAAAAACCCCATTTAAACTTTTGGAAGAAGAGAGGAAATCTAACAAATCTAAGAGGTCTGCTTTTCTTTTCCTCTAGTTATTCTTGGTTATATAGCTTAACATTGACTTTTTATTTATTGGTAACAGCTTTGAAGTACTGTAAGCTCATGTGTCAATCAGTATGCTCTGTCACTTACAGTCATTAGTTTACGTTGTGACTACTGGCTGTAGTCTTTAACACACATGTGGGTCCCAACACAGTTATCTCCAGGTATGGGGAAATCTTACAGAAGTCAACAGGAGCATCAAATGAATGAGGACTTCAGGAGTGTTTGTTCTGCCTAGTATTTTGAGGAAAAAAACAAACCTCAAAAAAATCCAACTCCAAACCCAAAATAAGGAAATACGAGAAAATCCAACCCGAAACCCACAATAAGGAAACAAACAACCCCAAACTCCAACTGGAACTTCCTTCCTTCCCAAGAGGTTTTTTGTCTCTACAGTCCAGCAGCTATAAATCAGCGATGCACCACTAGGTAGCACTTCATTCTTTTGCTCTCAGAAACGGCCTTTGTACAGTGCCCACGGGACTTCAGCCATAGCACAGTCACTGGATACTTGGGAAAAAGTATCAGAAACTAAAGGACAAAAAGCGTATCTCAAAAAGCAATACTGCCATTCATTCAATATAAGACAGAGTCTACATTAGCTAAGTGACTAAAATATTTGAAATGAAAGTGACAGCAGCTGGAGACTGATTGCAAAAAAAAAAGATAAATTCATACTCTTTTCAAATTAATCCTGAGACAGCAAATCAGGCTTCCAGAAGAAGTAGTTATATTATCAGACCTAACAAGGTAAATAAGATCACTATACAGGGAAGAATATGCAAATATGCCTTTTCTTCATATTTTGTGAAGACTTACACATTTTACAACATTAGATGCCGAGCCTTCACCTGTAAACATATTAAGTAATTTCAGGTGCTACAGTATATTAATCGGACAGCAGAGTCCATGAGCATACTTAATTGAGCAACATAACCAAGAAAGACCAGAACAAATGCTGGATTTATTTTCCAATCTAAGTAGAGGTAAAACTGCAAGTAAAACTGCTGTCAAATGGCCATTTTGAGAAGCCACCAAAAAACTTGGTGGATACTTTGTCAACTTGCCACATGTTACAGATCTTCAAAGTGACACCAAATTCAAACATACTGTCCCAAGCCAAGTTCATGTCCACCTCTGACCTGAATAAGGCTCACAATCCTCCTCTCATAACTTCATGCATGTTAAAAGATGAAAACACATCCTCTTAATCAGACCATCATACTTTAAAATAGCTTTTGATCGTATTGTTTTAGTAAAGGCAGTCGTGATGATTGCATACAGGGCACAGGAAAAGCATGTCTTTAAAAGACAGAAGCCAGTGTCATTTACCAGAAATGAGCTTGGCCCCGGATAAGTTGTAAAGGCCACTTTAAATTATAATAAGGTGTTTATTTCCAGGAACACTACTCTCTTTGATACAAATTTCCACATTTCTCTCCCCAAAACAATTGACATATGGGGCCAAAAGTTATAGTCTGCAAATATTAATTGTTCTTTAAAGTGGTGATTAGGGGTTACCTGTCTCAAAAGTAAGAAATGCATTGATAAAACAGTAGTAAATTTGGCTGTACAAACAATTACTCATGAGAATAATCCAGTCATACTATAATCATGAAAGACAGGCAGTAGAATAAAATCTTTGGAATATCTCCTAGCATTCTAATATTTTATAAGCCGAGAAACTAAATGAAACAAATATCAGCATATGCAGGCTTATTGTGTCACAATATAATAAATTGCAAAACATAACCTAACATTGGTAACGAGGGCTACCTCCTCCACATACTGCAGCACAGGAATTCTCTAGGCTCAGCCTGTGCCTGTCTCTGGTCCCACTAGCCTTCTGCCAGCTTGTTCCTGAACAATCTATGTTAAATATGCAGCACAGAAAGGAGACCAGGAAAGAGCAGAAGAGAGTGATTTACGCAAAACAATTAGGTCCTTCAGTTTTTTGTCTCTGAATGTGATCTGTATTATTTTTACTCAGCTAAAATGCCACAGGTGTACTGTAGACCGGAAGGAAGATATTAATCTTATTTTTTTACAGGCAGTTCAGATATGTATGATTATTGTCCTAAAGCAATGAAGAAAACCAGTAAATGTTTCTGGTTTTTGACTCTGGTTTCATTTTCTCAGGATGAAGTGGGATAATATTACTGGTGCAGTTGCCTCTGTGTTCTCTCCTATTGTGCTGGGTAGAGGCTCAACTTGTTTATTCCATTCTTATTTTGAACATATAGGAAAGCATCCCTGCTTTCATTGGAAGGAGACTGTGAAACACAATTTATTCCTTAATGAAGAGAAAAAGGAAAAAATAAATAAGGGCCTTAACTTAATACATACTTATCTAAAGGTCTAGTCTAATCATACAAACTGGTACTAGAGGAATCTTCCTTGTCTTCAGAACTTACCTTGACCATGAACACAATAATGGCTTTTTCATGACCACTCCTTACAGAACACTATGTACTGGACCCAGGAAATGTTTACACTTAATGTTGTTCATCTAACCACATTGTATCTCTCTGAATTTGTACCTGTGCCTTCATTTTGATCACAGTAGAGTGAGAAAAGGTAAAAAAAGGAACAACAAAAAATCAGGCAAACATCTTCCAGAAATGTTCTGGTAAACACATCAACTTCTCCCTTAAAACTTGGGTAAATATTGTAGTGTCATGCCTTGTTACTTGGTTTGCATGACTCAAGATACCAATAATTTTGTACATGCTTTTTTTCCCCTCCACAGTCGTTAATTGCACATTGACATGACACGCAAAAGACATGACCTTGCAAGGTATTTTTCTGGCATGAAAATCACAGTTTTAGTGCCTCTTCCTCATTGGGTTGTGATTTTCTGGCAGCACTTGGGAGAAATTGGCAAAAGTAAGAACTGGTCAAGTACTTCAGTGGCTACATGCTGGGAAGCAAGATTACTCTTACCTGGACTTGGCAACTAAGTAAGTCCTGACCTCTTGGATGGTGGAGAGACTGCTGACAGTGGAACCCGAGGTAGGATTAAGTGAAGGAAGACCTCACATCTCCTCCTGTCCTTGCTGAAATAGGGGCTTCTTACAGTCCCCTTCAAACAGGATAGCAAAGTCGTACAACCTGTTGAAGGTACTTCATAGATATTTGTGTCCAGCTCCTTAGCTTTTCAGTCCTCAAGGAAAGGGAAGCTGCTCTTTGAAGAAGTATAGGACTGTGGCAATTAAGTCCTTCACAGAGGACTACACAGACTATCACATACCCTCAGAGACTTCAGAATGGTCCTAACTTAATCAGTATAGGTTTCCAAATACGCTTCTGCATTGGGTTCCCAATGGAGACAAACAAAATGCTACATAATGGCAGCCTACAGGGTCTCTCAAACTTGTTGTGCCTGGCCAATAAATAAATAAAACTATCTGGAATGGCCTGGAAGCTGCTACTATCTTCAAGATCATGAAAAACAAATTTGAAACAAAATTACAGGTTTTGTGCTATTAGGCTGACCCTGCAGGACAATAAATTACTGTGGAGGCCTTCCATGCCTCTTTACTTCCCTTGTACTCAGTATGCGCAGGAGATACCTTTGATTAGGATCTCCATTCCCAAGGGAGAATTAAGGACTTCATTTGCAGTAGATAATCTAAGTGCATTGCATTCTTTCGCTTTTAAAATTCACCCTCCTGTTATGGTTTTGCCCATTGCAGAAAACCCTGGTGGTGTTGTAAGGCCGGAGATCACTCATAGCACCTGCACTGCTCTGTCAAATGCTGATGTCTGTTATCAAATATTTCAGTTTCTAAATATTAAGATAAAAGGCTCTCCAACCAAATAATTGCTAGATATCTTCAGGAAATAGCACCAGGAATTGCATGAAGGAGCACAGGTGCTAAAGAACTACTTCCTATGTTGGTTTAGAGCTTACCAATTCTCATTGTACAATAAATGAAATG
The DNA here is from genome assembly GCA_013397055.1 of Pachycephala philippinensis. Lineage (NCBI taxonomy): Eukaryota > Metazoa > Chordata > Aves > Passeriformes > Pachycephala > Pachycephala philippinensis. The sequence continues at coordinate 20,087 of VWZT01002842.1, forward strand.
GTAATCTCTATGGGATAACATACCAACTTGTCCTTCCATTAAAACTGGATTTACAGCAGTAATCCAATTTATTTCAGCAGCATTGCTCTAGATATTGCTTCCAGAGCAAAGTCTGGATATAAAGTGTGTAGGAGAGGGCCTTCTGAAAAGGCTTTTTTAAAAGTCTTTCACAGAAATCAACCTGAATTGCTTGTTGAGAAGAAGATCCATATTCACTACTGCATTACCAGACAAACTAAAAACATAGCTCCCTTGACAGTGTGAAGGTGTTTACTGACAAGTATGTTAGAATGAAAAAAAATAACGGGGAAAGAAAGGGAGCATCTAATCACTATGAGTGACCTTCAGATGATAGATAAACTTAGGGGAAAAGATACAAGCAAACAAAAACACAGTAGAGCACAATGGGCTAAACTTATCCCAAGTATAACTCCAGCCAGCTGGCCAGTATCTGGTTGTCAAAATATGTTTAATGGGGAAAGAAAGAATGAAACGAATAAAGTATAAAATCTGTTCTAGAACGCAGTACGTTGGTTTTGTTTGGATAAATCAGTGTGCCTTCTATGTTGCCATTCTTTGAGATCAATTACTCTTTGCTGCACTGCCAGTATCAAGCTATGATCCTTGCCATTTTTCTGACCCCTTTTATCCCCCCTTTTTTCCCCACAGATTTCTATAAATAGCCAATGTGCTATTTTCTTGTGATCACAGTAAAGAGGGGCTTTAGGCATTTTTTTACCTATATCACCATGGAAACAAGGTCTGTGTATACATCTATGATTAGTCTTTCTCTAGAGTAAAAGCCTTCATTATCTATGCAAGCTTACAGCTAATTGTTCTGCATAAGATACGGGTGTCTTATTCCTACCCACTACTTCGGAAATTCATTTCATGTAGTTGCACATAACAAGCTGTAAAGAAGGTTTTTATGAAGCCAATAATGCAGATATAATACTTGAGGAATTCCTTTTGGGTTGGATATATTTATTTTTCCAAACATTTTGTTTGAGAGAAAACGAGATTGCTATCTGATGTTTCCTTATTTTTTTGCAGGAAAGCAAAGGGTTGTTGACTTCCTCTCCCCTCCCTTCCTTCCTTCTTTCTGAAGGTACTGTACTCATCTGAAAAAAAAAAGAGAACGAAATGATTGTTCCTGTTCTCCTTCTTAAGTCATTTGAAACATTGTCCCTGCTAGTTTTCTAAGTTTACTGCAATCTCTGCACAGGGGGGAGGGAGACAGCGGGAGAGAGAGACAGATATTACAAACATGAGTGCAGGTAGAGTTTAGGGCAAGACTCCTTCCAGCTTCAACAACTGGTAAGTTAAGTAAAATGCTTTTATGGTTAACTCTTTAGAAGTGCAATATATGTATCTGTTTTTGTATTAAGAAAAAGGCATCAATCAGATACACATTTAACTGATAAAAGAATAATAACCATATTCAGTAACAAGAAGTCTATTTACGCTAGAAATACCTATAGTCTGTTTTTTAGATACTGGTGCTATTACCATATGGTTTAACCTACGCAGATAGGAAAGTATTTTCCAATGAGGCTGATAATATTCATAATATAATCTGCTGTGAATTTTGCATATGTAAGTTCTGCTACCAGAATCTTGTGACAGGCTTCACTAACTTTATCCCGACAGTTTCAGCAAGATTCACTGGGCCATTGCTAAAATGTAGAGAGGAGCTGTGTCATACAGAAATCAATGTATTTCATTTATCATCTGCCAGTACTGAAGCCGGCTCCAACACACCAACCTGTGCTATATTGGGAGAAGAATTACTGGGGCTGTTTTTGTTCCCTTCAAACTGCATTGTGTTTAGGATTACACATGTTTATCTCTACTCATCTGTGTATATGATCAGTCTAGGAACAGTGACATTGAAGAGGTGGTAAGATGGTTCCTGGATCTCACTTGGAAAAAAACAAAACAAAACAAAAAGTTAATGTTGTGTAGTACGTAACAACACTGAGGCTGATCATCGGCATCAGTAGTAGGATGGATTTAATTGTATATCTCTTATTTGCATTTTTATAGACATCAATAACGTTTTTCACGTTGTTCATAAATGCACCAGAATGATCAGAATTACCATGTAAAATGAGTGATTGAATGCAAGAGCATGTTTCAAATATTGCATGAGAAAAATCCCCCCCTGCACATTTTTATAGAAGCAGAATGCAGAGGTGGGGCAAGAAATAGGACAGGTGTCCATTTCTTTGCAGAAAGAGAATTTGTTTGTCTTATGATTCAGTATTTCTTCAAGCTGCTGCTCTCTGAAGTGCAGGGTCCTCTGCAGGATGCCCAGAGCCCAGACAGAGAGGCTACGAATGGTGGGCAGATATTGCAGAGGACTGGCAGGCAGCTCCAGCTGCCCCGCTCCAGCTGCTGCTCCCACTCCCACCAGGGTACCTGGGCTGCGCTTCCGCCCTGGGACAACTTTCTGATCTCACCCCTCACTGAAACAACTAGTGGAAAGGACTTTCTGCCTCCCTCTATCCGGTGTCTTTCTGCAAGTTTTCCATAAGAAGGAATCATCTACCACAAATTCAGCCCAGTTTCTGGGTAAGTTGTAGATTCCTTTTGCTTTGGGAGCAGCCAGAGGGGGTTCTGCCAAAGGAGATGGAAATAACTTGTTTCTTGAACTCCTTAGCTTAATGTTGCCTCTCAGTCTAGTTTGGTACCAGTTAATAGTTTATTTGGTTATACTTAACTCACAAACAATTTGTTATCTCCTAATAACAAATGTATGCCACGTCTTGCCCTGAGAACCATTTGCCACATCTTCCACTTGGGATATCTGGGTTTATTTTTGTGTGACTATATACTGATTCAAATTAAAGAGTTGATTTGGACAGCTGTTTTGACAGTTACATGTCAAACACTTGGAATACCAGTTTTTACATCGTGACGCATATGGGAGTCTTCCAAACACACACAAAAAATTACATAAGCTCTGTGTTTGTAGTGGTATTTTGTTCAAACTGCAGGATATTAATCTGGATTGCTATCACTTGTAAGTTTTGGTCTGGTTAGCTCAGAAGTTCAGTTTATCATGTAGGTAAGAGCAAGCTTCAGTCTTTAGGTACAGATTTTGTTTCTGAACAAGATAAACATTCGTGTATTCTTGATTTAGATAATGTACACAATAAATTCTTTTTCTGAGACATTGTCTGAAATACATAAATAAGAACAAGTTTGTTCAAATCTTGTAGGTGAGCAAAAGCAGTACATACTATTTTAAAACCTAGTCCCCAATAACAAGCACAGAGAAAGAGCTTTTTTAAAGGAATTCTTAGTAATTTGACAGTTAAAAACAGACCTTGAAGTTTGAACTTCATTCTTAGATTTTACCTATTAGGTTTACTTTCCTTCAAAAAAATACACCTTTACAATCTTTTGGAGTTTACCTGTTTTCACCTTTATAATTTATTGCCAGAACAATTGTTAGATGATTCAGTGTAACAGGAGCCTGTAACAGAACTAATATCTTTCTTGAGGTGTCAGGAAGATGATTTTTTTTGCTGTCATGTTATTCCTACTTCACTGAGATATTTACAAGAAGAGAAATGTATAGTCTGATTCTGGATTGGGTACAGACTTACTACTACAGTTTACAGCACAAATTAAATGTTTGTGAAATGAATTTTCAGTTATTCACCCCAATATTTGTGAGAGACTGGACTGTTAATAGTTAATGACTCAAATCTTAAAATGACAAAAAATATTCACACAACAAACCAAGAATAAAGAGACAGGTTGTGTTTATTTTGCTTAAAGTCTTATTGCTTCTACTGCTTATAGCCACATTTACATATATAACATAAATAGTAAATGGTCAGTCAGTGTATGTATTTCCTCAGAGAATTATTTAAAACCATTATTTCCATTTTATGTGTTCTCAATTATAGTGAAATAAAATACAGAAAAATATTGCTTTTGTTTGAAAATAGAAAAACAAAGCTATACCAGTAATGGCAGAGAGGCTACAGAAACAATCTGTAGCCCGTGGAAATCCCAAGTTAGCAGGTCTGGTTCAAAAAGCATAGAAATTAAGAGAAGTCTTTCTGTAAATGTCAATTGTCTTTTTATATTTAGGACCAGCTTCTTTAATGGTGTAAACTATTGACACTTTTTGGATACAGAATAGCAGCACTGAGTTACATTCCTAGTAATATTTTGGCATGCCTAATGTACATTTTTGACCAGGAGATAATTTGAATCTTTGAATCTCAAGGATGTATTTTTTTACTTGTTTTTCACTCTTATGAACAAGCTCATCAACAAGAGCCTGTTTCAGGACTATCTGGGTGCTGAGCAGATAGTGCTGGTCTGAAAGACATGATGTGCACCTCACAGATAAATGTAGTGTCATGTCTTTAAGGTGCTGTTCCTAGTAGTGCCAGAGAGATATGCACGATTTAGAACAGGATAAGCATGAGGGGATGAATCATGGAAGCAACCCAAGGCAAGCCCCAAATACTGAGACAGAAGAGTGTGGACCTCAGACAGCATCTACGTTGTTTCCAGTCTTTGAAATTGCAAGGACTCAATGGTGCAGAAAGATTTCTGAGTGGACTGCTCCACTCCTCTGGACATATCAGCAGAATGGCACCGTAAGAGTCAAAAGCAGTAAAGGCTGCATAAGGTAATAGGGATTTTCTGTGGCTGTAGTTAAAGGACATAAACCAACGGTGTGTAAGGCAACACCTTACTTACTAGTCAATAAAAAATGATCCATAGTTTCAGAGCACCAATGCATGTTGTTCAGTAGAGACTGATCCAATCAAACTGCTCCTTCAAACAGACCTTATAAGTGCTGTGAGACTGCTACAGATTGTTGTCAAATTATTCATTTGTTTGATGGACTACTTTTATAACCCAACCAATTTTTAAAAATAAACCACCTATTAAAACCAAATAGTTACTTTCTTCTTGAGTGCAGCAGTTTTCCATGATCTAGATTACGATTTCAGAAGACCACTGAAAGAAAGGAATATCATCTTGGAGAAGAAAGAATTACAGAGGCACAAATAATGCAAAGCCTTTAAAAAGAAAGAAACAAGTCTGAGGGGGAAAAAAGAGACAAAAGTTTAGTCGGGATTATTCTTTTTTTGCTGAAAATCTGATATTCTGAAATTGGGACTGCAGCTTTCCACTGTAAAAATGCAGTGACACTTTTTGAATGATACTCAGATTTTTATCCAATGAGGAGGCCTAAGTTAATCCTCAGCAGTTATTTAAAACACAAATGGAGTTGTAAGCTGGATGTGTATTTTTTGTTTATATCTATCTGGCAGGCACTAGTCCTTTTTGCTTGACTTCTAGAATACTAATGATCCAGTGAAAAATATTACTTAATGTTTGGTTTAGTTCCTTCCAAACTTAAAAACTTTTTGACTTGCTTCTGTAAAACAAATGGTTTTATTCATGTTACTCTGCCCTTGATAAGCAAAACACAACATTTTCTTTCTCAACCAATAATTCTTAATGTACTGTAAAAACTTGGAATGTCACTGGTAGTAATTAAGCTAAGTAATCGTGTAGTAAAAGAAAATATTTTTGTGCTCTGGAGGTTATGGGAAGAAATTATGTGAATAATTGCTTTTTTTTAAACTTTCATTTCTTATTTCCTGCTTTTTATGTTAGAAAAAAAAACCCCATTATTAATTATTTAAATGTAGGTTGAAAATACCACCCTGTTTTTAATTTCTCTTCCCTTCCTCCCTCTTCTACCATGACAGCTAAAACACTAACACATTTTCCTTCTGCTTTGTGGACACACAGGAATTAATTTGATTTAAAGGAAAATTCTTAGGATAAAAACTGTGTTTCCTGAAAACCTATTTTTCCCTTGCCAATCTTCAAAAAAGCAAACCTGGAAACACCCAATTTTTCATCTGCATGTGCTCATTAGAAGCACTAGAATTCAGCGAGCACTGAAAAATACAAAGCTGAAGAGTGGTTTAATTACTAAAAGCTGCAAGGTAAAGTGAGTTTCCTACACTGGTAACACCACCTTTTGCTAAGAGCTAGAGACGGGTACAACCAATTTGAAGTTGAAATCAAGTATATGAGAAGGAGCATACATTTTTAGCTGTTTTTCTTGGGTGATGTTGTAGTAGAAGGGATACCAGTGCACAGCAACTAGGCATCATCCAAGACCTGAGGAAGGCCTGACGAAGAATAGACACCACCTAATTTCCCTGCATGGAATAATCTTGAAGGTTGGTCTTCCCACCATGGAGGAGCACACGTGGTGGCTCTGGGAGAGAAGCATGTGGCTTTGCCCCTTCTTGTTCCCACACCATCCCATCTGATAAGCCATAAATGTGTTACCTGGGAAGGACAAGATCACTTCAAGTCTTCCTTTCCATTCATTTGCTGCTATTCCTGACTGTGAAAGAGCCACTTACACTTCAATCTTCCCTGTTTAGGGTTGCAATGTAGCTGTTAGACTCTTTTTGCAGTGATGAAAGACTTTCTGTTTCATGGTGGGCTCTATGCTGACCTGCCACTAAAGACTTTGTAAATTGGAAAGAGTATGTGCTCTTACCAACATGCAATGCACTGAATTTAAACCAAACTTATACTGTAAATGTATCCAGGATGGATGTATTGGAATGTAGTGACTATTTCAGGTTTAGTTGTTTCTTTGAGTTGCTTTTTAAAGCATATAGTGTTTCAGCTTGGTGCTTCAGCTCCAGATAAAAATTATTAGAAAGTATTATTTGAAAAGGGGATATCTCTCATACAATACTTCTTAGTTAGCATAATATTTTTCTACTAGTCTGCTTTTTCTTAAAAGTATTTAGAGTACATGTGTAATGAAAACAATATCAGGAGGTGGAAAGGGAAGGCATGACCTGTTTTTAGAGCATCTGTCAGCTTCTGAGGAATAGCAGAAGTTGTTTGAACCATCCGGTAGGCACCAGCCCACGCTGGGTCGGTTCCTTAGTGCAGATTTCTGAAGCTATGAAGATCATTCTGTATTTGTCCAAAACCATTGTCCTGTGATAGGAATTCCAGAAAACTGTAGAGGACCTCCTGGAAGAGCAAGCTGACAACAATTCGTTCATAGGTTCACTGGAAATTAATCCCATCCATTTATAAATGTGCAGGAATTTTTTTTTCTATAGAACCAGAGCAAGGAATCACACCAGCATGAATGCTGTATCAAACAGCTTTCCTGCATAATAATGCACTCAAAATATGAAGTCACCAAGATTGCCAGAAGCATTTTGTATGTCTGTAGGCAGCCTTTTGTCAGGATGTCACAGAAAGAGTCACATACATCAGAGAAATGGTGCTCACCAACTCCTCTTTCCTCTGCCAGAAAAATAAAAATACCAATCCTTCATTCCAAACACGTTAATTGATTTTTTCGCATTCCACAGAAGGTGAACCCCACCTAAACTTCAGCCACAGGTAAAGAATGCAGTAGAATGGCTATCATTGGATTCTGCAGGAAAATGATCAGGACTCAGGATTCACCCTAATGACTTGCCGTAAGGATTTTGACTAGTTTGTTTCCTGTTAAAAAACAATGAACATGTTCCCATTGTGAGGCACTGAATGTGGTTAGGACAGTAAGTCATGACAGAATTCACTGGGCAAGGTTTCCATGCTCAGACCAGAGCCCTACCTGCTATTCCTCCTAAAAGACAGCAATAATTCCTATTAAACTTTCCAGGTTTTTTTGTATGTGATAATTGTTTTTCCAGGGAAAAAGTCCTGGATAGAATGATTGGGGGTGGGGTTGTGGAGGTGTGAGCAGGGATTGATAGAGACAGTTATATTAATATATAAGGTGATTTCTCACAAAACTTCATTTTGTAGTTCTGGTTGGCCATTCATACAGTCATGCTGTAGAGTCACAGTGGTTTGAAGGAGTTTTTTGGTTTCCTTTTCCTTGTGATGAAAATCTGAACTGAGTTGGTATCCAGAGCAAGTCTTTGTCATTACTCGTGGTGAAGGATGAGTACTAGAGTGGTTTGGGAAATGTTCAGAACTTCAGGTTTCAAACTTTCGAACTACATTGATTATCTTCTCTCTCTCTCTTTCTCTCTCTCTCTTTTTTTTTTTTTTTATGCAAAAAGTAATTGCCAATTTATTTGTGATTCTAGTCTCTGTTCCAGTATCTGCTGGTGCTGCTTGGCTAAGTCTGAACTGTCTTTCCCACTCCATATGCTAGCTTATCGAATTCAGTAAAACTAGCATTTTAAATCTGTTTCAGTTTAAAATAATTAACCTCAAGTATTTTCACCCATATTTACCACAGCAATTTCTTTTCCAATTGATGAAAATTGCAGAAGCAAGATAAAATTTATTTTGAATTTCAGATTTTCTGTAGTTTTGGCAACAAACTAGTGCTTATTTTTAAGACTTTCTAGAAGTTAACAAAATAATTGAAGAGCAATACGCAGAATGTGTTTTGGGGATCAGAGAAGGAAAGTATTTTTGTTGTTCAGTCAAGGACAAGATTCAAGTCTGGCACCACAAGTGAAGGGCAAAGGCAGAGAGGAAGGTATCTTAAATTACTTCTTGCAGGTACTTCATAGGATCAGACAAAAATGCCATTCTGTGCTGGAACTGAGGACATAAACACATTTCTCTTCAAACTAAATAAACTGATTTTTAAAAAATGAACCCTCATTGGATGAAATTGCGAGATGTATGTGCAAGTGATAATTTTTCTGGACAATAAATGCATATTCAGCACAGTTTCAATGTTTTAACAGAGGTTTTATTCTCTGGCAGTTTGGAAAGAAGAACTCCCTAATCACAATGCAGATACATCAAAAGAAGCTCCTTCCAATGCCTCAGCAATTTGCCTTAAGAGCCTTTTCAAATTCTGTCTTATTGATATGATTCTTAATTTTTTTTCTTGTTGTGTCTCAACAAAATAAACACAGTGGCCTCCTAAGAATAGCACTGACATGTCTAATTCCTTTACTGTGTTTTCTATTGTACTTAGGTTCAGAGGGAAATATCTAAGTCACTACTAAGCCAGCTTAATTACAAGTGAGTAATAGAGGCTAATAAGGATTAATCAGTCTTTACAGCCAAGCAGCTTTTCCAGCAGGAAATCTGCTCCGACTTCAGCTGAAATAAAATGTATTCATCTTTCCTAAATAAATAGGAAAGAATTATCTGGTAATTACTTTTAGTAACTGGACACCTAGAGAAGTGTTTGGTAGCAGATATATTTTTATAAACACAGACACACACACACAAATATATACACTTCTGTCACTTTGTGGGTGAAATCCTCTTCTTTCAGTTCTTATAGGATATAACATGTCTTACTGAAACCCATGATACCTACCACTTCAGCAACCTTCAGTTTCACTATGAGTTTTGAATGTGTGAAACAAGGAAATGAGCACAAAAGAAATACAAAAAACAATGGTCCTGCTGAGGACTAACAGTAGTCTTCCATGTTTAAGAAAAACTAGCCTTCCATTAAAACTTAATCTGTTTTGTAAAGTTTTTGTGAAATCTCTTCCGTACAACCCTCTTCTCCCTTAGCCCTTCTCCAATCATGTATGCAAATTTTATCTGGTCCTTTCTTTTTTGAGGTACATATGATGCCTAGAAGGTGCCATTAACTTCTGACGGAGGGAGCCAGCTGGCTGGCTTGAAGAACCAAGTTTAAGGTGGTCCTTAGCTACCCTTTAAGATAACAAAGACATGGGAGGAGAACAGACCATCTCTCTGGCCTCCATATAGGTGATAAGGACACTAGGATTATAGTAGGAAGGAAAGCTCGATGTATTTCCTTTTTAAAGGTCATGAATGCCAGTGAAAGGTTTGCTTTCAAAATAACAACTCAAGCAGGACAGCATGAGGGTTATGGAAGGGCATGCTTTTTTGATCATTCTAATTTTGGATGTTCTGCAATAGCTCTGTTATTTTTCTTAAAATAGTAGCTCAAACCCTCTCTGTTCTGCTTATAGTGTTTAATGATTGTGCATTTTAGGTGGAAAGATTATACCCAAAGTGTTCCTTAAGGACTCCACACTCTATAAAACATCGCTATTTTACTACAAAATCCTTCCTAATATTTATATTATTCATTTGTTCTTCTGTTCACCCTGTCTCTTATAATATCTGTGTGGAGAGAAAAAAAATCCTAAAGCTTCATGGATGCTATTTGATAATTTTCCAGAGGAAAAGCTATTTAACACATAGGATTCCTACAGTGCCAAAAATGTATTATTTTAATTTGCAGTGGCAGATATGGGATAGACAGGAAACAGGGATGGAGTGATAGGACTTCTATAAACAGTGTTTAAAGTGACTCCACATACTTTATGAAGGCAGGGACATATCCATGGTTCCAGCCTATGACATGAGATCTCCTTATCCACTTAAGAAAGGAAGAAATTTGTCTAATTGTTATCATCTCACAGCAGTCTAATTCCAAATCTTGTTCTCAGCTACACCCCATAATTATTCAGCACAACACAGATGATATCAGGGAGAGAATAAGTCGTCTGCTTAGGATGAGAGTTGTTTAATCGAGTAATTAATTGAGCTGGCCAATCCATCGTTAATTCTAATGCCTAGTGAGGGCAGGATCAAATTGCATTTTCACCCTGTCTGCTGGCGCCAGTTACACCTTGCACATTTGAAACTCTCCTGCTACATGTGCTGCAAATGTCACCGTTATGGCCAACCCGATCTTTGGGCAGCGTCTGAAAACTCAGGATATCTATACCCAAATGCTCTTGGGACCCCAGTCCTGTAAGCTTACATGTAACTGAATATACATTGACAACATCAAATCTGGGGCAAAGTACAGCAGCCACAAGATGTGAGAGTGATTCATTTCCCTCTCAAGGAGTTCGGACCCACATCTCTAACCTCGTAGGGGAGTGCCCTAACTAAAGCCTATGCCGGTGACTCTGGTCTCCTTTGGCTGGAGCTGGACCTTTAGACAAACAGAAGTGCAAGTGCCAAGGGGCAGGGAGCAGAGAGAAGTCAAATGTGATTGTTAGGGGCTGCAGCATCCAACCCTCTAGAGTCTGGGCTCCTCCCAGGTGTAACTTCAGGTTACAATCTGTTTGCAGGAAGTTTTTTAAGATGCCTGAAGATCAGGCTGGAAAGTTAACATAATATGCTTTCCTGTTTCTTGTACTCTTCACAAGACCACTGTCTTGGGTTAACTACACTGCTGGCCTGGGCTGACATGCCTGGTTTTACATCCTCCTGTGCCTCACCAGAGGCTCTGTTTCCTCTAAGCTATGCTTAGCAGGTTTTTGTGGAGGAACAGAGAAAGGCAAGAGGTTGGGCCAGAGCCCACCCTGCTGTGGGCAGAGATGGGGAGGGGCTGCACTGTGGACCCGGAGGTCAGCCAGCAAACAGCTATTCCCTCTCCCCTTCCTTCCCACTCCAAAGCAGCCTTGAATTCCATGTTTGTACCAGCAGTTCAGACAGATGGAGGTACTCTGCTGAGAACATGATGTCTTGGTCCCCTTACACACTTTTAGACCAGGTAATTTGCTGTGCCTTGCAGACTCCCATTATATGTAGCTGTGGTTTGGGGTGACTTCGTGTAAACAGCTAACACTTTGGAGTCTGTGGACTTAATATTCGTTTCATTATGCAGGTTTTCTCTGTGTTGCTGATCATTTTAGCAAACAGAATAGAGAAGTAGGGAGTGAACAACAGATGGAACACAGAAGTGAAGGGGGAAGAACGTATAAGAGAAGAACTATGAAAACTCATAAAGGGGAAGAAAAAATGAAAAAAAAAAGCAGAAAGGAGGGTAAGAAAAATAAAAATAAAGAGCCAAACAAGCAGCCTAAACTATACTCAGAAACTACTTTGTACATACCCTGAAATGACTAGAGAGGTCCACAGGGCTTAAGTACTATTAGGGGCATTGCCAGTAAGGCCCTAGGGGAGATGATCTGTGGGTACCGCAGCCATGCTGCTCTGTCACCCTCACCCACTCTCTTGTTAGGTGAGAGAAGAGTGGAGAGAATGACAGCAAAGGTGCCCCTAGAGTAAGGACAGAGCACACATAAAATCAGCAAGAGGGATAGCAAACCATTTTGCTAAACTGACAACATAGCACTCATACTGGAGAGAAGAAATATATCTGCAACTACTTCACTACAGCACCCGCCAACTTCTTTATTTTGGATTTAAGTCTAATCAATGCAAACAAGAAAAAGCAAATTATGCCATAAACCACCATATAAACACATCTGATGCTGCAAACAGTGCACAGCTTTGGCAGTCTGCATGGTGGGACTGCTCCAGACATTCAGCAGAGGAAATCTGAAAATCTAGTTCAATACTTTCAGTAATTATCAAAACAAAAAATGATCTGTAAGTTATGGAAAAGTGAATGTGCATAATTTTTATACTATTTTATTATAATGAATACCAAAGTAACTATACTCTGTGAAAGTGCATGTAGTGTCTTACTTTCTAAAAATGAATACAAACAATGAAACAAATGAATACAAGCTACACAAAAATCCAAGAGGATTTAAAAAAACTACTCTATAGTCAGTACAGGCAAATTGGTATGTTAAACTTCTGTATTTCCCAGCTAACCTACAACAAAATTATGCAAGTTAAAATGTTGGGGAAAAGCAAAGACAATGCAGGGAGACTATTTCTACTGCAGAGTTTTCTATGAGAAGACCCATTTCTTTGTGTTGGTGCCACCTCTCAGACAACATTAATGCAGCTATGCTGGATAGGAAGCCCTTAGACCAGAAGGAATATCTAAAATGACCGAACATCAAGAATGAAGCTAGGATGATGACAAAATAGCAAATGAAGGGAAAAAATATTTAATAAGTAAGATACCCCTGAAAGTTCATTGCTTGTTGCATCTGTTTACTGTGTCATGCCAAGCTATCAGATTTTTTTAATCAACTAACTTTCTTTGATTTTCATTAAGCTTATCTGCAAAGGTTGCCACTTGCTGACATTTGTTCTGAAGATATAAGTATTTTTTTCATTTGGTTATGGAATAGATGGGTTCCTATCTCATTGGGAAACAGAACCCATAACAAATAATAAGTCAAACTGTGAGAAGAATTTTCAGACTTCATTGGAAGTCTTCCCACAAGCCTTAGTGAGCTCTGATTATGTCCTATGAAGAATTACCAATGTTATCATGTTTCTTTTACCAAGCATTTACTGAGAAACCCCCCCCCCATTTCTTGATGGAAAGAAGAAGTTTTTTCCTGCAGCCTGCTACCAGCAGATGAAGGTAATTTCCCAGGGAGAAGTGAAAAGAGAGTGAGCTTCTTAGTATTATCATACTAATGTAGGAAGAAAAAACCTGATCTGGTCCACTTCTCATTTTCAGTCATTCCAGGTCATGTTCATGAACAATTGTTTACTAATTACCAGTTCTAGTTCTATTGGTGATGGTAATCCAAAAAGGAAAGAGGAACATTTAGGGTAATATATTTATCTTGATAGTGTTCTCCATTTAAGCAGACATATGCCTCATAAAAGGCATGGGGCAAGAAGCCTTATCTCCAAAGACAATTAAGTTAATGGTTAAATCATGGACTTCATTTGTCACTGGGTCTACATGTATGTGAGAGTGAGAAAACAAGTATTTGTAGAAGTGGTATTGAAAAAGATTTTACTAAACTCAGTTACCATTATTCCCAGCTCAGGTCTATTTTTATAAAAGCTTCCACTATATTTGTGTTGCCTCATCAGCATCTGTACTCATTGATTTTGGACACTTTCTGTAAATCCGTATTCATTTTTACAAGGTAGTCCAGATTTCACAAGGTAACCCAAATTTTTGTCTTCTCCCAGCTCCGAACTATGGCAGAAGAAGTGGTGTCTTCATTTAAAATGTAAATAATCTTTTAGGTTAGCTTCAGATATTGTAGCATAGAAACTTGAAGGCTGATTTGGGTGTATTAACAGATACTTAGTTTATATGTAATATGCACACGGTTTATATACTCAGATTGAATTTATTAACATACCCTCCGTATGTGTTACTGGAGTCCGTTTTTAAAAACTTTCTGCTTGAAATGTGGATATTTATGCCTGGAGAACATGGTTGGAAAATACACCTTGCTCAGGCTTCTGTAAAGAACAGGATAGTAGGTTTGACACTGATTTTAGAGAAAGTCTTATGTGAGTTTGGACATGATTTTTTCCCTTCTGCCTAGAAGGATTCATGCTGCCATTGAAGGAAAACAGCAAGGAAAATTGTAAGGAGGGATCAGATGTGTACTACCTGAAAATACTTGGTTACCAGTAATGGACATATTCACCTTTGTACATGTGTTATTGTCATTTTCAAAGTCTGACAAATAACTTAAAGCATTGTAGATTCAGTTTGGAGCACTTCACTACTGAAATGAAGTTAATTCATTATAATAAAATCCCTTGGTCAGATCCTGAGACAGATGCAAGTTTTGCGTAAATAGCAAATGAGAGAAAACTGTGTAAATAATTTGCTGCTTAGTTCAACAGCTGTATAACTGAATACATTTAAAACCAAAATGTATTTGGAAGAGCAGACTGAAAGTTCATTAAACCTATTAAGATAATGATAATTATCACCATAATAACAGTTAACAAGAATCAGTGATTGAAAAAACCCAGCTGGTTGTTCAATAAAGCTGAAGCTCACCAACTGCTCAACTTCAGCTCAAGAAATGTAATAGTGTTAAATTTGTCAGTAATCCTTACCACATCCAACAGAAACAGCTGTTAGTTTTCATTCTTTGCTTGTAGATGCCCGTATTTCAGGCCTCAAAAGGAGAGCAGAATTGCACTCTTACAGGGCATGGTTTCTACAGTCCTATGTGTTCAATTAAACATGGAATTTCTCTTCCAGAGACAAGAAGCTGCTCAGCCAATTTGGCCCCCTTTAGACTTCCTCCACTTTTATCTGTTCCATCTTCTTCTGAAAGAGCAAACATAAGTGCAAACCTCCTAATAAAGTAACCCATTTCCCTTTGGCATATCACTTTCACTCATCTTAGCCTTTAGGATTGTGTTGCCCAGGAGAAAAAACAGAAGAGTAGTAGTCCGTGTTTAAATCTGAGAAACTTCATAACCTCATGTTTTTATGGCTAGGCATTTTATTAGTCTATAGACAGAAAGTACTTTCATCCACGAAGCAGAATCTTGATTCTACTGAATTCTTAAGAAAGTTTGCTGTTGACTGCAGTACCAGGTATTAGGTGGAGACTGTAACAACATACTTGCTTGTAGAGTGAATAGCATCATTTACATACTTTCTTTAATCCTTTGTCTTAGAAATGAGTGGACATGAGAAAGTAAATGGTGATTCATATTCTGCATTAAACTCACTTCCTCTTTCATGGAAGTTAAGAAGATTATTAGCTGCTGCATAGATATTCCATTTTGGAAATTCCTCGACAACTATCTCAACTCACTGTTACCTTTCTTTTCTTGTTTTGAAAGGGCAAGAA
>VWZT01002842.1:35939-61008 GCA_013397055.1 Pachycephala philippinensis
TATTTAAATAAAAAGAAATATTAAAATAGTGCCAAAAAATTTAAACTTAAATTCCCTCCCTACCTTATTTGTTGTTGAGTATTAAAATGACATCTGCTACTCCAGAGCCAGGTAGAAAAAGAGTACTGTGGACCTTTACTAAAACTTTAAAGTTCTCTGCTGAAGTTATTTACAGAACAAGGGACTGTTCCCTAACTATATTTTGCATTTGCAACAAGAGACAAACCTGTTGTCTCTTCTATGGTTCTCTCGGAACTCATGTTTTTGTGGAATTAAGTTCTCGACGTAGTTAAGATCATGCCTCCATTCAATCTAGCAAGACTTTGCTACCAGAATGAAAGAAGAAATTATTAATGTATATATTACGGCAATTTAAGGGGGAGAAAAACCAACAAGGAGATCCATATTTAGACTTTCTCTTTTCTTGTAAGTCCTCTTGTGTTGGATTATACAACACTTCTCTCATTGTGCTGGTCACTGACTATAAACCTTTTCCCTTGTAGGATTGGACCTGTGATGCTTGTAGCTGTGGCCAGTGGAATAAGCCCATATGGTCAGTGAAAGCAGTCAAAGGTTAGTAGTACAAGAAAATTGTTTCTTTCTTATTTGAAGGAGTTCTACATCTCTGTGTTCCACGAAGAGTGAAAATTCGCACAAAACTGTGTGTGGAAGAAAGGAGTAACTGGCAGCCAAAGAAAAAGAGAGCAATTAGACGCAACTCACTGTAATTTCTGTGTATTTTTGGCAGCCTTTCAATAATCCAACAAAAGCAGTAAATAACATAGCTGGGTCCTCAATTGCTATGGGCTTTCTAAAGAATTTTATACTCTTATTGCTCGGGAAAAAAATGAGATACCAAGTTGAAAGATGTTTGAGGCACATACCTTATAGGGAAAATTTTGATCTAAAAGCATTATGTTCAAATTGTGTGAGTTCACTTCGCTAAAGAGGATTTTTAAAAGCCGTTTTTTTCCTTCTGGAAAGAAGGTGAGAATTTTTCTATATTCAGGGGATTCCCTTCCCCTTTTCCCCTTTTAATAAGTCAAACCTTTCTGCCCAAAGAATTTTCAAGAGCTAACTGTTCGTTATTTTCACAGGGGAGCTAGGGGGACAAGGATGAACACCCAATAAAAATTCTCTCTGGTTGAACATACACACATATATTACATATATATGCATGCATACGTACAGACATAGCGTGCAATTTTGGGTACCACAATATATGAATGATATAAATCTGTTATAGGGTATCCAAGGGAGGGCAATGGAAGGCTGTGAGAGGAAGGCATATGAGGAGCAGCAGAGGTAATTTGTCCTGTTCAACCTGGGGAAGAGGAGACTGGGGACAGACCTCATTGCAGTCTATAACTCCCTTATGAGGGGGAGAGGCAGGACAGGTACCAATCTCTTCACTCTTGTGACTTCCAGCAACAGGAATTGAGGAAACAGCCTGAAGCAGAGTGAGGGGAGGTTTGGTTTGAATATCAAGAAAAGGTGTTTCACTCAGATGGTGGTTGAGCAGTGGAACAGGCCCCCAGGGAAGTGGTCAGAGCACCAGCCTGACAGAGTTCAAGGACCGTTTGGACAATGCTCTCAGGCACATGGTGTGATGCTTGAGGGTGTCCTGTGCAGGGCCAGGAGTTCAACTTGGATGATCCTTGTGGGTCCCTTCCAAATCAGGGTGTTCCATAATTACATGAATTGATATTGTGTATATATACGTACACTATTTCCAGTCAGTGCACTAGCAACTGAAAGTAATATTGTAGTATGATTTTTAGATACTTTTCCAGGTTGTAAGCAATTATTTTATCTTTTCCCTCTACCCAACGTCGTTTCTGAATCATAAGTTTAGATGGCCTTCTATTTTTCCTTCAGGTAGTCCTCCTTCTTCATGCATTCTTTGATCCCTTTGTCTAAACGTTCCGTCTTAGAGTTTTGTCACTGAGCCTTTAGCTTCACATTTTTATCTCAAAGATAATTACTCAGTCTACACTATTAGAAGGAAGCAATCTATGTGCAGGAAGATTTTTAAGATGCCTTCTCTTGCCCATGGCCTAACTAGGTCACAGAGATGTGCTTTTATCTATCTTGAGAAGAAGGGGTATCCAGCATGGAGCTTCCTGAAATAGAAATAGGAGTGTATTTAGTGCTCCACTCACCTTCATGCTCTCCACCCAGCATTTCCAAGAATGATGGTATAAATAGCACCAACATGTCACAGGTGATAGAGGGAAAATGTATCTAGTTTTCCAACCTAACCTTTGCCTGGTTGGCTAGATACATGCACACAAACGCATTCATATAAAAGCATCCGTCAGGAGGGCCACAAGGATGTCATGAGCTTATGCAGAGAAAACTAGAATGGTCGAAGCCCATCTGGAACTTAATCCAGCTACTGCCACAAAGAATAACACAAGAAGTCTCTATATATACATTCACATCAAAAAGCAGGCCAAGGAGAATCTTCATTCTTTGTTGGATGTGGGGTGAAACTTAGTGTCAAACAGTGAAGAAAAGGCTGAGGTACTTTGGACCTTCTTTGTTTCAGTCTTACGTAGTCAGACCAGTTGTTCTCAGAGTGCCCAGGCCTCTGAGCTGGGAGACAGGGAACAAAATGAAGGCCCCAAAATCCAAGGGGAAATGGTCAGAAACCTGCTACAACACTTAGACATGCACAGGTCTGTGTGACTGATGGGTTCTGCCCAAGGGTACCAAGGTAGCTGATGAAAGTGCTCACCGAGCTACTTTCCATCATTTACCAGCACTCCTGGATGTTTGAGGAGGTCCCAGTTGACTGGAGGCTGGCAAATATGACTCCCACCTACAAGAAGGTTTGGAAGGAGGGCTGTGGAGCAGCTCATCCTGAGTGCCATCACACAGCACATACAGAACAACCAAGGGATCAGGCTCAGCCAGCATGGGTTTGTGAAAGTCAAGTCTTACTTCACCAACAGGAACTCCTTCTATGACTTGCTTAGTGGAAGAGGGAAAAGCTGTGTATTTTGTGTTCCTGGACTTCAGCAAATCTTCTGATACCATTTCCCACAGCATTCTCCCACAGAAACAGGCAGCTCATGGCTTCATGGGTGCACTGTTTTGCATATAAAAAAATGTCAGGGTGCCCTGGCCCAGAGAGTGGTGGTGGACGGAGTTACATCCAGCTGGCAGATAGTCACCAGTGTTTGTTGCCCAGTGCTCAATACCGGGACCAGTTCTGTTTAGTATCTTTATTGATCTGAATGTGGGGATCAAGTGTAGCCTCTCTAAGTTTGTGGACGACTCCAAGTTGGGTGGGAGTGCTGATCTGCTGGAGGGCAGTAAGGCTCTGCAGAGGGATCTGGACAGGCTGGATCATGGGCTGAGGCCAGTGGTGTGAGGTTCAACAAGGCCCAGAGCTGGGTCCTGCCCTTGGGTCACAACAACCCCAGGCAGTGCCACAGGCTGGGGCAGAGTGGCTGCAAAGCTGCCCACAGGAAAAGGACCTGGGGGTGCTGGTGACAGCAGCTGGACATGAGCCAGNACAAGTCCTGTAAAGAGTGGTTGAGGGAGCTGGGGTTATTTAGCCTGGAGAAAAGGAAGCTCAGAGGAACATTATCTCTACAACTGCCTGAAAGGAGGTTGTAGCCAGGTGGGTATTTGCCTCTTCTCGCGGGTAACAAGTGACAGGACAAGAGAAAATGGGCTCAAGTTTTTTCAGGGAAAAAGCCTCTTAGAGAAAAGGTGGTCAAGAAGTGAACCAGACTGTCCACAGAAGTGACTGAGTTACCATCCTTGGAGGTATTTAAAAGATGTGTGGATGTAGTGCTTAGGGACATGTTTTTGTGGTGGACTTGACAGTTAAGGGCTGGACTTGATGATCTTAAAGGTCTTTTCTAACATAAAGGTTTTCTGATTCTACGACTCTAGAAGGACAAGGGAAAAGGTAGCAGCCTTATTTAAGATGAACCAAAATTTATAACCAATGTTTTAGGTGAACCACAAATTCAGATGAAGCTCCCCGTATGATCAGTGGAACATAAAATTTTGCCAGGAGAAAATTATTCATCTGCTTTATCACATTGTATCATCAGATATGCTCAGAGCATTTTTAGGTGTCAGTTACTCTGGAGGCCCAGGGGCTTTGTTGACATCCATTCTATATTTAGTTTTATAGTGGTGATTTTGCCCACCTGTTTAGAAACAAACAAACAAAAAAAATCGTAGATGAAGCCTATTAAACTGAATTTAATTTGGAGAGTTGTCAAATGTCTTTCCTCCCCCAGATCTGCCAGACAAATGTCTCTGGGATTAAAACAAAGAAAATAAATTAATCTCCGCCTTCTTATTACAATACAAAGTGAGAGTAGCCAGGAAATATGGCGCAAAACCTGATGGTACACAGTGTCCTTAGATCACTTGGCCATTGTTTTCTCTCACAGCAGCACATGTTAATGATACAAAGAAGTTTAACATTTTTTGGCTTTGGCTTTTCATGTCACAACCATAATAAATGTGCATATTATTGTTTGTATTGCCATATCCTTTAGATGCACCGCCAATTTCTAGAGCCTGTGCATGCATAGCCAAGGACAGAATTTTGCCCACAAACAGACTGACTGAATTAAATTGAGCAGAAACTTTGCCATTCAGATTCATCTGTGAAGTAGTTTGTCACGGTATAGAATGTTTATGTTGTAAAAATGTTGTGTGGGTCAAATCTGCTGCAGGAAGACCAATTTTTTGCTTTTCACTTAACAATTTAATTCTGCTTTAAAAGGCCTTTGTCTTATATGGACCTAACAACCTTCATTGTATTTGGTTAAAAACCCAACAACCTTCAAAACAATAAAATAGTCAATAGAATGTTAAATCCAGAAGAACAGGAAGAAATAAAGAGATTTGGGGTTTCTTTTGCTTATTTTAAGGAATTTGGGCCACAGAGAGAAAAACCGAATATGATGAAGAACGAAGAAACAAGTTTTAATGTAGACAATACCCGAGCCTCTCCCTTCTCCCACTGCCTGCAGCCGCTCAGCCCTGTTACAAAGGCACACAGAACAACTCAGTTTGATGAAGAATTCAGAACACACCTCTCACATTTCCGCTATGGTCCTCCTCCTCTTGAAAACATGGAAACATTCCAGGGGTCCTTGGAAGGAGGGTCTCGTAAACGCAAGAGCATGCCAACAAAAATGCCTCCTCCGATCACCCTTGAGGATTCCTCATCACCACCAGACAGACCTGAAGATCACAATGACATAGGCTCTTCCAGTCTCCCTTTGGTGTTCCAACAGCCAGCTCAGCCCAAGTACAGTTCCCAGATGATTGACCTCTGCAACTTTGGTTTTCAATTCTACAGAACTCTGGAGCATTTTGGAGCCAAGCCCATTAAGCAAGAACCAGTGAAGCCTAACATGGCATGGCCCAATAGCCCAGCATTCATGCAGGCTCCTTACCCTTATTATCCTAAAGTCCACCCTGGCTTAATGTTTCCTTTCATTGTGCCACCAAACTTTCATTTTAGGAACCCTTTTCAAATGAAAAGACCTCCAGAACCACCCTTCAGGAGGGCTGAAGTAAGAGAAAGCGGTGAAAACAAACAGAAAGTGGAAAGAGTAGACGTCAACCTTCAGATAGATGACAGCTACTATGTTGATGTGGGGGGTGAACAGAAACGCTGGCAATGTCCCATGTGTGAGAAGTCCTACACATCCAAGTACAATTTGGTGACCCATATTTTGGGACACAGTGGCATTAAGCCACATGCTTGCACCCGCTGTGGCAAGCTTTTCAAGCAGCTGAGCCACTTGCACACGCACATGTTGACACACCAGGGCACTCGGCCGCATAAGTGCCAGGTGTGCCACAAGGCTTTCACTCAAACCAGTCACCTTAAGAGACACATGATGCAACACAGTGACATCAAGCCTTACAACTGCAGGATCTGTGGCAGGGGTTTTGCCTACCCCAGTGAGCTGAAAGCACATGAGTCTAAGCACGAGAGTGGACGAGAGAACATTTGTGTGGAGTGTGGTCTGGACTTTCCAACTCTGGCCCAGCTGAAGAGACACCTAACCACCCACCGTGGCCCTATACAGTACAATTGCACCGAATGTGATAAGACCTTCCAGTACCCAAGTCAGCTGCAAAACCACATGATGAAGCACAAAGACATCCGGCCGTACATCTGCACGGAATGTGGCATGGAGTTTGTGCAGCCCCACCACCTGAAGCAACACTCCCTGACTCACAAGGTAAGCCAGCTCTCACCTTGCACCTCAAGGTAGCATGAGGATTAAAGGCTACTAAACACAAATATACCCATCTCCTCAGAAATGTGGCCTCTTGCCAGCTGCAGAGGCTTGCACAGAAACCTCAGCATTGCTGGCAGTAGTATAAGCCAGATGTCTTTGTCAGTCCTAAGGAAGTACACAGAACCCCAAATTTGTTATAAGCAGGAGTTCAATTAAACCACCTGTATTACTTCCCCAAACTGGATTCACATCTCTCTGTTTCTTGTTTTTTTTTTCAGAATGACCTTCTGTAAAATAACGTAATTTTGGAGAGCTGTATAACCACCCCCCAATCCCAAAATTTCAAAAGTTTTTTTTTTACTGAAAGCTAGTTCTGCTACTTTGTTTTCTTAATTAGGAAGTAGATGGGTTTGTAGTGGACTGCAGCAAAAAAAAAAAAGTTATTACTCATCAGATTTTGAAGAATAATTATAACGAGACATTTAAAAACCAAAAAACCCTAAGGAAAATTCCCCTTTGTGCATATATTATCCAGAATGCCAGTTAATAGAAAAGGACAAGTGGGATCATAATCACAGCCAATTCATATCAAGTAGCAGTCTTGCCCCTGCTGAGGGTGGTAGCAGCAGAGTCAGCATAGGGTAGAAGCAAGCTTAGGAACATTTCCAAAAAAATATTGCTTTCAAAAATAGGAAAAATGTAATTGTTTTATTCTGAAATTGACTATCCACTTTTATAAAAATAGTAAGACAATAATAAGAACTTTCGCTTTAATAAAAATTTTCTTCCAGATTTGCATATTTTTCCTTTTATGTTTGAATTTTGGCTTTTACATGAAAAGCGTTAAAAATACAGAAAGCTAGAGCACTTGAGTCTTATAGTCACGTATTCCTTGAAAATCCGACAGCTTCTACTTCCACATTTGTTTTTTCTTTTCTGCTTCAAGCTTATAATTTCTCTTTTTCCTGGAGATTCCCTGGGCTTTGGATTTACCATGCAAGATTCCACTACTTGAAGACTTGGTAGCTTTTTTGTCACAGGAAATGAAATGCCACTGAGCCCTTAGAGAGCTTCTGCTTCCTTGTCCACAGCTGCAGGTGGATTCAGCTGTGAATATAGTTTACAGTACTTAGCTGACTAAACACAGCCTCATATCAGATGAGCAGACACTTGAAGCTGCTGGTGACGTTCAGTTTTAGCTTTGTAATCAACTGTGAAAACCACTGACAGTCATTTCACATCTTTTAAAAGAAGGCCTGCAGAAGGAGTAATTGCTCTCAGCACCTCACTAGTAAATCCTTATTACCTTCAGCAAGTTAAACTCCTAGGCTGTTTAGCAGCAAGTTCTTTGATTTTCATAGTATCTACATCATTGTTTGGAAGCTGGCAGACCACACAGGTATGAGTAAGAATATTGAATTATGCAGTAGTAAATTGAATGGTTAGCATAAAAGGTGATAAAAATGTTCTATAAACCTCATATAAAATGAGATCATTCCATTAGGGTTACTGAAAATCCCACTAGGAACAGATTTTTCTCTCTTCAGTAAATGGAAGACATATAATCTTATTTGGTGATACTGCTTGACTACTCTCAGTTACTTCAGATTATTTTCTATAGCTTTCTTCAAAATAGGGCTGTGCCTTTTTCATAATCCAGTCATATTTAATTATTAAAGGCAAGCACTACTCTGGTCTTTTAACTGGTGGGCTTTTGTTCTTGGTCAATAAGTGTATACGTTTGATCAATACTTTACTTAAGCAGCAGAGCTCTGACATTGACTGTGTCACATTGATTTGTAAACAAGCTTAATTATTTCATTAAGATTACATTTTGTTTTACTTCTCTGCTTCTCAGAACCTTGTAAGAATTTGTCAGGAAAAAAAATTCACAGGTACCTATTAGTTTAAAAATGTTAAAAGTAAAAAAAACTATTATCAACTTCGCCAATGCAGAATGAATAATTCATAAGTTGCTGTAGAAAATTTTCCATCTACAGAATTTTTCTTTTCTTTTAGGGTGTGAAAGAACACAAATGTGGAATTTGTGGCCGTGAATTTACCCTGCTGGCCAACATGAAGCGGCATGTCCTGATCCACACCAATATCAGAGCCTATCAATGCCATTTGTGCTTCAAGAGCTTTGTGCAAAAGCAGACTCTCAAGGCCCACATGATCGTTCACTCTGATGTCAAACCCTTCAAATGCAAGGTGAGTGCATTCGGTGGCAGAGACATTAACCTACAGTGTATTTCTCTGTTATTATCATTTTATTATATGGTAGAATTAGAAAAACAAAACTTGCTAACACATACTGCAGTTGCATTTAAATTAGCATAAACCAGTCTGGTTTTCTTTCTTTATCCAGGTTCTGCTTATGTAGCACAAAATAATGGAGGTAAATACCTGTGGTTTACTCCCTTTCCCTTCAATATCAGTAACTTTCACCCTCACATAGTTTTGGGGGGTTTTTGCCTTGTGAGAATTTAAGTGCCACAGATGTTTAAAGACAATAAACATATCTGACATTTGCCTAGTACAACCATCCAAATGAAGTCTAAGTGCTTAATAGCTTGAAACACTGACGAAAAGCATAAATCAAGTCATGCACCCTGCAGAGGATCGTGGAAAAGCAGCAGCCACAACCTCACACAGTGATGCTATGCAACAGTTCAAGAAAGGAGTCAGAAAAAGCCACAGCAAAATACAACTACAGGAGGGATTTGAAAGGACCAAGTATAATTACCAGACTGAAATTCAGGGCGGGACATCAGTATGCTAACAAAACAGTCTCTGAGACCATCTGGCCTTTCTACAATCCTGTGCAAATTCCAGTTTGCTGCTTCGCCTCAGCACCGGAGGCTGACATTCCCTCTCCATCCTCTCTTCTCCTCCCTCCCCATAAAACTTTAAGGCTTTCTTGACCCTGTTCAACTCTAATATATTCCTTGTGAATTATTCATGTCTATATTCTTACTCAGTATTGGATGCTACATAAGTTCTTTTGCTGCTGATCTGGTTCATTGCTGTAGTCATACCTTGTGAAGTCAAACGTTGTAGATTTTTTTCCCGCTTTAATTTGCTCTAACAGGCTGTAAACACAGAGTGGAGCATATTACTCAGCTTATGCATAAGTAACTGAAAACTGACTTGGAAGCAATTTCTAGAACTCCTTCATCCTACATCTTTATGGTATTGAATATTTTCTTAAAAGGAACATTTCATGAAGAAGTAGAGATAGATGAAAAATTTTAAAAGGAATTATTTCCTCTTGGAAAAATGTAGAACTTCAAAATGTCATAGGAATATATGATATTCAGTGCTAGTTTTAGTAAGAAAATGTCAAAATGAATCTTTCTGACTTCATCATTTTTGTTTGTTAACTTCAAAAAATTTTACTTCGAAAAACTAGCAGCAAAGTCTTCCAACTTCAGTATTTTGTTTTATTTTAATTTATGTCCTATTAAAATACTATTTTGTATAGTAGGGCTTACATTATTCTATGTTGATAAAAGAATTTCTTTTACTGAAATTCTTAGGCTGTAACATGTCAGGTCTGCTGGAGATTTTCATTCTTTGAGAACATCTGCAAACCTCCTTTTTGTTCCTATTTGGTTGAAGTCCTCCTCTGACTCCACAAAGTTCAGAAAAGAAGCTCAGTTTTTGGATCAGGTTTTGTGGGTGCAGTATGTGGATCCACATGACTTTTTAGGTACGTGCAGATTAACTGGAAGCTCAGTGTTTGATGATGATACACTGTTGAAACTTGGAGAGGGCAGTAGTTGGAACTGGCAAACGGAGTATCACCAGTATGTTTTCCAGCCAGTAACAAAAGCTCTACAGGAACACCTGTTTTTCTTATTTTTTTACTTTTCTGTCCCCACCCAGTGTTCCTAGGAGGAAAGAAACAAGTAAGCACGGGGAATCTGTTTCTTGTATGGCTGAAGGGGTATGAATCAACATCAGTGCCCCTGACAGTGAAGATTGCAACAATGAGCAAAGGCAGAATCAGGAATTGCTCTTTTTCATTAGGAACATCCTAACATTATCTCTCTGACAGAGCCCTCAAAAGACTCTTGAAAGCAAATATTTCTGGCTGGTAGTCAGAGGGTTAAGGCAATGACCAGATAGCAGCCTTTTGGCACCAAGCTCCTCCTCAGCAGAAGGAAGGATATAGCTGTATGAACAGCCTGCTTAACAATGGCTCACATGTCCCCGGGGAACCGCCTGCAAATAGATTTCATCTTGCTTTCTCTTGTACTTTTCAAAGCTTCCTGTTTTCTCACGGTCCTTTTGGACAGTTTACAGTCATTCTCCCTCTCCTTCTTTCTTTGAGGAAAGGAACACCCTTCTTATGATGAAAAAAAAAAAAAGAAGAAGAATGCAAGGGAAAGAGAGCACAGCAGTAGCCTTTATACTTCACCACATGCAATGGTTTTCTTTACCTTTTTCTCACAGCAAAAGAAAACATGAGCTTTCCTATGTATCTAATCACAGCTAAGCACAGACTATCAGAAGTGAAGGAGTAGCAAATAGTTGTCCCTTCTGTTTCCTCATCCAGCTGTAGCCTGGATCTCTGTTTAATTTTCCTCTGAAGAGTGAACTTGTCTGTAGAATTTAAAGGCCTGAGCCCATGTTGCCTTGTTTATTTCTGTTTAAGAAAAGAAAGACTGGAGAGTTATGAAGGTTTTACACTAATTGGTGCAACAGTACTAATTCTGATTTGTTGAGAAGGGTTCCATGAAATTTACTATTGCTTTTAGTGCTGAAGTAATCAATATTTCAGACCTCCAATAAAGTATGCAATGGATTTCTCTTCAGCCCAGACAAATACACACTGCAGCGGATGTTCTGAACTCCACTTTTTTCCCCACCTAAAAATGTGTGTTTTAAACAGAGGCCAAAACCAAAGAAAATGTGAGAGAGAAATACTTTGAGAAGAAACAAAATAGGCTGACAAATCTAGAAGGACGATACTTCACGTGCTGGCTTGGAGGAGAAAATCTAGGGTTGAACTAATGTAGACTTTTCTAGCAAACTATACTGAAGTCCATTTCATCAGCCAGTGCAACAAAGTCTGTTCAGCAGACTTGCAGCTGAGGTGTTTCTCTTCAAGATGTTAATTTTATTTTGTCTAAAGTAGACAGCCTAATAGAAAGTCCACAAGTAAATCATGTTGTTCCTGATATCCCAAGTTCTCTTGCATAAATGTCTCATCTCCCTGAGTGCTACAGTGCACTGTAATGAGTTCTGCTGGAGCTCCCCCCATGCAACTGTCTCAGGGTCATCTTCCACACTCTGCTCATCAGCGCTCACAAGCCTATCACGTCACAGAGAAAGAAAATCTAGTACCATCTTCTAGTTTGATCTGCAGACTCAGGCTCTTCGAAGAGCATTAGCTGTGTACTCCAGCTAGATTTCAGTTGCATATGAGTTTCCAGCATCTGAGTGAGAAACCTACTTCCTTTTACCTCTGGATCACAGGTATTCATCTGAAAGGTGTCTTCTGCCTTTTTAAAAGGACCAGTAAAACAGAGATTATGCCACAGAGACCCATCATTTCAAAAACCAATTTTTCTATCTGCATTACTTTAATTTTCCTGCCACACCTCTGCATTTTAGTATGATTTCCTCATGTCCCCAGAGGAGATCTCAGGACATGAGCACATTACACATCTCTAAGATGTGCCTGACTTTGGAAATGGAAATGGAAAACCTGTCAACTTTATTGAGAAACACAGAACTTTTATGCTAAAAAACTATCCTTTACCAAGTCCCTGTCTTTTCAGTATGAAGAAAGAGAAATAAATATTGCCTTGATGGGAAGAAACGGAATGCTCCTCCTAGATCAGTTTTAATACTCAGGACCTTATACAGACACAGGTTTGCATGCAGTACTCCAGACACTCATCTATTCAACATGACTTTCCTTGGTTACCAGTTCAGACAGAGAAGACCTGCTATAAGAAAGCAAGTTGTGGTGACAGCATTGGTCAGCCACAATACAAGCAGATAACCAGAGGCATTCAGCAAAGAGGTGTTAGAGAAATACTATTGTTGACATTTTTGTAGGAAGAGTAATATTGGCATGTTATAGGTTGTTCCAGCAGCTGTCAAGATACAGTCAGCTGCTGTTATTCCTTGCACATTTTCTGTGCCTATCAGTACTTCTTCTCCTCTGTTTCAGCACTTTCTGAGTGGTTTTTTGGTTCCATCATTTCTCTGAGCATAAACAATCCTCCGTATTTTCTTTGTTTGAATGTGAAGAAGACAGTATTCTTTCCCTGGTGGATGGATGACCCTTGGAAAGAGATACCTTACTTTTAAAAATTAACTTGCAGTGGCTATTCTTTTTTTACCACCAACTGTCTTGTCTAACTTTGCTGATAAATTTATTTGCTAGAATTTTCATTTTACCAAAATCACAGACACAAAATCACAAAAGAGTACATAATCAGCTGAAGCAATTTTTTCAAAAGCAAGAGAACATTTTCAGTCTTTCGTTTTGCATCACTGACTCAGCTCTAGTTTTTATTTTAAAACAGTACACCTGCTATTTTTTGNAGCATACAGTACTGTTTCTCCAAGAATCCTTTCATTATCTACATTTCATCCAGATGTTCCAGGTGATGACTGTCTGAATTTTAATCTACAAGTTCTGTATCAGATCTTATGCAATACCCAATAAATAAAATCAGAATTCAGATTATACAAAAAATCTGGTGGATTCTTAGTAATTTCTATTTAGTAATCGTCAGCCAGATGGTTACTCTGCTTGATGGAGGTTTCAGTTACTTATGATGATGATTCTGTCTCATATAATACTTAGGATAAATTAAAAAAATTAAAATCTTATGGTAAAACAAGTTGGGGGGAAAAAAAGTAGAAAGCAAACAAAGAAGTTTGCAGAGGTTGGAAATTGCCACTTGAATGTGAATAATATTATAAATCCTGATAAGGAAAGCCCAGAAGACAAGTAAGACTAGATGCCTGTAATAGTGATGCCAAACTCTCATGTCTTAAGAATACATAAGAGTCCAGACTACAAAAGGACCCATCTAAATAAACAACAGCAATGAATAAAACCCACCCTTATTGTTCCATCAAAGGGACAATTGCACGATCAATGGCTTGAGCTGGCAGGAACATGCTTCAGGGAAAGCTGAGTCATTCTTGCAGGCTCATGAGTGTTTAAATTGCAGCTTACTCACCAGAGACACCAAAACACAGAAGCTGATAAACAAAAGATAAAGGGATCAGGGAAAAAAAGGGCGAGCAAGAAACACAGAAAAACAAGGAATTGCTTTTTCTAACTTTAAGCAAAATATGCAGCTATTTAATTTCCTTTTAAAGAGAAGTAATATTCTGCTTGACTGTTTCACAGAAGCCCTTAATTGGTTTTATTTTGTAAAATATACATCTCTGCCTGACATTGCTCTTGATTAAAGGCTAGATGTATAAACTACAAATGGAATGGTTCACCAGGGCAGAAACTTGTACTTTGAATCTCATTGAGGTTAAGAGCCTTGCAGATTACTCCCTTAAATCTTTACCTTCCTTACAACAACATTGACTGCTTTTGGGGAATCCTTGACTATGTGTCCTGGTCACCAATATTAAAAAATGTCAGCAGTTCAGAATGCCTTAGCTACTCAACCACATATTTTTGTCTGTAGGACTGTTGCCTGGAATTTTGAAAAACATATTGCAGCCAAAAACTGCCAGGGTTTAAGTTGAGAAGGGTACGTCCTATTTCCTTTTAAAATGTTGTCCTTGAAAACACTGCTTCAAACTAATAATTTTCATTTTTACCGTTTTTACAGCTGTGTGGAAAGGAGTTCAACAGAATGCACAATTTAATGGGACACATGCACTTGCACTCAGATAGTAAGCCCTTTAAGTGCCTCTACTGTCCCAGTAAATTCACCTTGAAGGGGAACCTAACCAGGCACATGAAAGTCAAACATGGGGTCATGGAAAGAGGATTTCACTCTCAAGGTAATAATTTTCAGCAAGATTATTCTCTGTGAGATCTGAATATACATATCAATAAATACAAATGGGCTTTGTACTACAGATCCACCAACTTGTGCCATAGATCCAATGCTATTGCAAGAGGTGGAATCCCATAAGCCTGTGAAGTTGTTATTAGCTATATTACTGTAACGTTACATATCAGAGGTGCCCAATAAATCATAAACTAATCCTAAATTCACAAAACCATAAAATCTAAACCACTTATGGTTCTTTCTCATTGCTTATTGGATTCCAGTCTGGAACGGGGATGGAATCCTCAACGGGTCTACATCCAGGAGCCTTGGTCATTCTGAGCTCTGTTGACACAGCTGGTGTCAGATAAAGGCCATAGGCTCAAGATCCCATTTACAAAGAAGCATGTGAACAGGAGGAAGAGATATTCCTCCCCCATCTCAAAGTATAAGGATTTTTGGCTACTTGAGGGTATCCTGCAAAACATTTCGTGTGTGCCACCTACTACATATACTTCCTGAAGTCATCTTCATGTGTGTACACATGTAAATGCTATCTAAAGAAGTGGGGCAATTAAGGAGAATTTTTTGAGGGTTTGGGTATCCAAGATATGTTTTTTAAGATTTTGCAGATAAATAATTATTTAATGGGCAAGATTTCTTGTTGTTCCTCATATTCTGGCTTTAAGGCAGCCTGGCACATGTGTAAAACACTTGCTCTAATGACATTTGGTGTAAAATTTATGAAGATCCTAATGGCTAATGAAATAAGTGTTTTTTTCTGTAAATCTCCTACAGCACCATGCTAGTTAGACAATTACTTGTAATTGGAGATTGCCTAAGAGCTTTTCATTGTACAGAGATTCTGAAGCCCTTGAGGCTTATCAGATACAAGACAATTTGTGAGGCCTGACACCTGTTTATGAACTCTTTTAACAAATACAGCTTGTTGCAAAGTAACATCTGCTATCTAGTGAGACTGCATAGATCCTTCAGAAACTGGATTCAATTACCGAGAAAAAATAGAAACCAAAGAAAACAAAAGCAAGTAAAATAGTGATTTTCATAGGTATTTGCTATTGGGTGAAATCCTCACCATGTATTGTCACTAGTCTTTAATGAATCTGGACTCTGCATGCAGTATCTGAATTCTTTTCAATATATCCTGATGATGTTTGGAGCATATTTGAGTCCACAGACGCCTCTTGGATAATCTGTATTTCCAGCAAGAGGGAAGACACTGACAAATACTAAGAAAAACCAGATCCAGGACTACATGTAGATTTATGCTACATTGCTCAAAATCATCATTTTTTAATAATGATTTCCTCAAGCTGAAGTACTATCCAGTTCACAGAGCTTTTCAGTTGATTGGTTTCTTAGTGGATGAAAGAGGAAAAATTAAGGAGAGCCACAGACTGCTGAGATCGTTGTCTTTTAATTTTAAAGTATTAACTTTGAACAACAGTGTCCATAGAACAAATACATTAACATGATTTTAGTCTTTTCCACTCCTCTGAAAAACAAGATACAAAACCTGAGACTTCTATTATGGACTGTGATGCTTTAGATCCAAGTTTTCTTTTAAAAAAGAATAGGAAGGAGGAAGTGAGTAGGTTGATTGGCAAAATTCAGTTTACAAAAGGCCAGACCACTTCACTTTTCTTCCCAGCCGCATCATCCAGAGTCTGGCATGTACGAAACAATGCTTTGTGTGTCCTAACCTGGCTGTGAAGTGTATACAATAGCACTTCTTTTTGCAGCATCTCAAAGGAGATGCCATGAGATGTAAATAGTGAAGTACTTGGAGATAGCTGGATGGAAGACAAAGGTAAAGTATGAAATACAAAGCCACCTCAGACAGTGTTTTTTAGCCATGTATCAAGTAGTAAAATTCCTATATATAAATTTTCCCTTTTCTCCTCCCCTTAAACCACTACAAGGTTTTGGAAGAGGAAGGATTGCTCTGTCCCAGACAAATGTCTTGAGAAGCTTGGAACAGGAAGAGCCATTTGATCTTTCCCAGAAAAGCCAAGGGAAGGGGATCTCATTTCATTCTGATGGTGAGAGTGCCAAGGGAAGCTCATGCCAGGAAGAAGAGGAGGACAACTGCTATGAGGCAGAGCGGTACAGCCCTGCCACGTACCATCATGATGACAACAAGCTGTACATGGCTCAAGATCTCTCTGGCAAACCTGAGTGCATGATGAAGGACTTCAGAGAGTCCTACTGCAATGAGAAGGAAGAAGTGTTAAGTGAGGGAGGACTGGGGAAGAGAATAGGAAATTCAGACAAAGAGGAGAGACGTGGAGAGGGAGAGCTTGCAAACAACAAAGAACATCTCAGCTTTAGATCCTTTGAAAAGGCCAGACTTGGTCACTCTCTCTCTGATTACTTGTATTTCAAGCACAGGAACAAGAGTTTGAAGGAATTGCTGGAAAGAAAAATGGAAAAACAAACAATGCTTATAGGCATTTAAAATGGACATTTAAAAAAAGCTGGAAAATGGTAACCAGATAGACTTTAACATGAACTGTAAGCTACCAAAGCCTGGAAGTCTGTAGTAATATTTAGAGATAAATAAGCCAAATTATTAAAAATAATTTAGGGTAAAACACATACATTACAAGAATTAAGCAGCTCGAGGTCACCAAGAAATGCAATAGATATTGAAATACAACACTTATATTTATCCATTTGATGTATAACAGACAATGGGTTGGGTACAGAAGTTTACTTCCTATTATATGGGGATAGATACTTACATGCAATTTTCTACTTAGCAGAAAGCAACATACTTTAGCATCTGATTTATTATCTGACTAAATATATATGAACATTTCTAACCATATGCCTCAAAAATATCTGAAAATACTAAGTATTTCACATTATAAGCCAGAGTACTATTAAATACATCATGCGTGGAAAATGCTGTCAACATTCAGAACTAACACAGTCCAAATCCTTTGATTTACTGAAGTGACTCTTAGTTCAACTACTTACAATGAGAAATGGGAAACAAATTAATAAGAAATACTATTTCTTGGGAGGCAGTAAAGGACAGCTCTGTAATGCTTTGAAAGGACTGGAATTTATTACAAAAGCTAGTCCTCTGGCACAAGAAATGTTTGTGCTTTGCTGTGTTTCAGCCAATATGAGAGTATTCAGAAATTCTTGAAGTGAAATACCATAGATTGTGTTGACATTTTGTTCTACTGCCTGCTTAGACCAATATGTTTACTGGGTATCATCAGCATGCAGCATTCACAATCTTGCCATAGTT
Source organism: Pachycephala philippinensis (assembly GCA_013397055.1). NCBI lineage: Eukaryota > Metazoa > Chordata > Aves > Passeriformes > Pachycephala > Pachycephala philippinensis. The sequence continues at coordinate 53,447 of VWZT01002842.1, forward strand.
ACACATAACACAGTATGAGTCATTTCACTGGAAAAGTTACGCAGTTTTGCCATTTATCTCTTCAGTTTATCATGACTAGTAAGGATAATTTTGAAATACACAGATCTGATCAATTTTTGTTTCAGAAGGTAAAAATAACCCTTATAGAACAACAGTACCTCACAGAGGAAAACCTTCCTCTTACTGGAGTCAGAAATTTTCTCTTATTAAACACATCTTGAGCAGTAAGCTGCAGGCCTTTCAGATGAATTTCACTTGTGCTGTTTTTATGGAGTCAAACCCAGCTTTTCATCCTCTGATTCCCGTACAATTATCAGTTTATAACAAACATGGAAAAAGCATATTCCATTAAACTTTTTGTTAATTGCATGGATACTTTGAACAGCATATTAGTTCCTGCGTCTTCAAGAAAGACAAAAAGCAGCCCTGCACCATCCTATTGCTTACACAGTAATAAAAGTTCGATTAGTCATGAAATTTGTCCTATGTCCTTTGGAAATTCCAGCTCAAAAGGTTAAAATCCATAAATATGGTACATCTCTTCCAAATATTACTCCCTTCTTCACTTACCTGCCAAGTTCTTGATTTAAAATGCATTGCAATCATGCTCTCTATATCTAGCAAGTTAAAATTAAATATATCCATCTACTTACGGTTTGCTAAGACAAGTCATCTAGCTGCAGCTCTCTGCCCCTATAAGAAAACACACACCTTTCAAACTAATGATCCTCATGCCTACCAGTTAATCAGCATTCACAGGACAAAGTCTTTATTCCTCATATAAAACTGGATTTGTGTAGTCCGAGGCTGCAGATGGTGTTTTCCTTTCTCAAGGCTGAAACATGGCAGAACACATGCAGAAATTCTTGCAGAAAAAGCTGTTGATAAAAGAAACTGTAACATCCAGGTGATTCTTCTAAATTAACTCTAGGTCTGATGAGCATGTTTTTTAAAATAAAAAGGTTATGCCAAATTGAACCGAAAGGTAGGGCACTTTAAACCTAGAATTTAAAAAGTCTTTGAAGGTGAGGTGTATTTTAGAGGTACATAGTCATGTTTCTTCAGGGATGAAGTGATGTATTGTAAACATTCCTCTTTCTTTCTTTAGCTGTAAGACGATGCCTGTTGAAAAAGGAGCCATCTTTCTTTCAAGGAAGACATTCTGGTCAAGTAGAAAAATTAGAAAATTTTTAGAATAATGAGTGTAGCTGTATTCTTTCTTCGACTATAGGCGAAATGATCAGGTAGAAATTCAGCATGGTCTAGCAGATGGTCCCTCAGAAATGGGAGCAACTCCTTCAGTTAACTTGGCACTAGCTTGTCTCTGCCAGACAAAAGCTCGCATTTGAGCATGTATACAGCCAAGAGCTGGGAGTCACTAACTCTTAGAATTGTCTCCCTCTTGGTGGTATAGTTTCTAGCTGTGCATGGCTCCAGATCAGTCCACTCCACCTTTCCAGACGTATTAGTTCCCATGATAAGAACAAGCAAGGAATCAGGAATCTCTTTGCAATTTCTAGAAAGGTGATCATGCAGATGGGTTGAATTTAGCAAGTCCTTCACTCCTGTGGTGGGCAAAGCAGGAAGGTACACAGCCCTTCCATTGCAAAGTCTTGTCTATTCATTGGAGAGTGCTATGGGACAGCTAGACAATACTTATCAAAAAAGAAACAAAGTATTACATATCAATTGCAGTCCAGACAAATGGAGCAAAAGAGACATTTTCAGCGGAGTTCAGCTCCCAGCCACTGATATCAAAGGATGTATTCTACCTGGGCTTCAGCAAAGCCTTTGATACTATCTCCCATGGCATTCTCCTGGAAAAGCTGGCAGCTCCTGGGTTGGGCAGATGAACTCTTTGCTTGGGTAAAAACGTGGCTGTATGGCTGGGCCCAGAGAGTGGTGGTTAATGGAGCTAACTGCAGCTGGCAGAGGTTCGCCAATGGTGTTCCCCAGGGGGCAGAGTGGCTGCAAAGCTGCCCACAGGAAAAGGACCTGGGGGTGCTGGTGACAGCAGCTGAACAGGAGCCAGGGTGTGCCCAGGTGGCCAAGAAGGCCAATGGCATCCTGGCCTGGATCAGCAACAGTGTGGCCAGCAGGAGCAGGGCAGGGATTGTCCCCCTGTACTCAGCACTGGTGAGGCCACACCTCAAATCCTGTGTTCAGTTTTGGGCCCCTCACTCCAAGAAAGACATGGAGGTGCTGGAGTGTGTCCAGAGAAGGGCAACAAGCCAGACATCATCCCTGGAGGTGTTCCAGAAATGACTGGATATGGCCCTTAGTGCCATGGTCTAGTTGACCAGATGGTGATTGGTCAAAGGTTGGACCTGATGATTTTAGAGGTCTTTTCTCACCTAAATGGTTCTTTGATGACATGATTCTGCAACTGCAAAAATTATGTCTAGTGGAAGCATGCAGTCCAGAGTTTCCTTACAGACTTTATAAGCGGATGTGCCAGATGTGTCCCCAGGAAAGGAAATAACTGCAGATAGTTTTGGGGTGTCTAAATGGTTAATCCAAACTCCTTCAACCACACTCACTGCAGCCAATTCACTCACTTCTACAGTTGCAGTTCTCACTGGAGCAGAAGCACCTGACAACCACATACAGACAGATATATAGGAGTCCTGGAATGGCAATACTATTCGCAAGTAATTTGTAATGTGAACAGCTTTCCATTGCATTTTTCTGGAAAGCAAAATATTTCTTCACAATGAGACTTCGAGATTCTGCCTAGTCACAAAGTCACACTAAGCCAATTCACAAACACTCAAGTCTAATTCATGATAGAATAGTAAAAAACTCATCTAAAACTGTAAATTATCAATAAGAGAAATTACAAACAAATCCATTACTGAGGTAAGGAGACAGTGCCAAGTGACCCAACCAAAGTGGTGAGGAGATGATAGTCCTCCCTACTGTAGAACATAATGCAAATGGGTCTAAGACACTTGTTACAAAGAAGCCTCAGGGGACAAATTAAAAGTGAAATAACAGCCTTCATTGTGAAGCACCTTGCTTTTCAAACATAAGTTATTCTCACACTATTTACATTGGCACCGCTTTGGGAACAGACAGTAACAGCCTTTGCTTCTTAATAGCTTTGAAAATGCTTTATAGAAATTTGCTCTCATAATGAAGCTATTTCCCATTTGTAATTTTCAAGGGATTAGCTTCCTTATTTTGCCTTGTGTAGAGGCTCAGAAGTCCAATAGAGACATTGCCTGTGTCTTGGACATTGGGGGATATATTTTCTTCTTCTCATTCCTAATGTGAATGTAACCTACCTTCTTCAAACTATGTTGTAGAAAGAAAGTATTTATCTTACTCTCTGCTATTTGGGTTTTCAGTTTATGGGGACACATGAAACTGAAGCCCAGTCTCCACCACCTCTATATAAAATCACATCTGTACCATTTCCCTGCATTATTATACACAGTCTTCTTTCATTGTTTCAGAGAGCATTACAGCAAGTAGGAGTGGCTATAAACTTGTACAGCTGAGCTGCTTCCTGAAGTCCTGCTGAGGAAAGGTGAATTTGCCCTATTATAATGAGTCTGGGCAAGTGGAGGCATGTGGTTTGTCAAGTTAGAGGCTTTTCTGATGTTAAGAGTAGCAGGGAGAGTTCTTCAAGACACTTTGGAGTACAGAGGAGGAGGAAAAGCCAAAAGCTGGGCTAGTAAAGTTTAAGAGTGAAGATAGACAACATATTTACAGGGAAAGCGAAGTTGTATGTGACCTTGGAACAATGTGTTTTCAGTCTGGCCACAAGGACTCAGCCATCTCCTTGTGAAACTGAGTTTTCTTGGCTGCCAGACAGCCTTCAGTTTGTGAGGGTAAAGACAGGTGCTCTGTGTTCAGAAGCTCAAAGGGTAAAATACTTCATGATAATATCATAATTAAAGTTTATCCTGTGCTGCTCCCTGTAAAACAAGTTACTGGAAAGACCAAGTAATGCTACTGCACCTACCTTTTCACAATTCTGTGTTTGTCTACTACCTATTCTTTGATTTCTCTCTTCATATGGTGCTGCTGGACTCTGCTGTTTTGAGTGTACAGTTAAGAAATAATATAAGTACTGTATTTATTATTCCTAGAAGATTTAATAATTATTAACAGTTTTGAAAATGTCATGTCTGCTTAGCTGAACAAGATGTAACAGAGCTAACATTTTGTACTCCTAACAGATTTTGCAAATAATGTGTTGCATATTTATTTCATGTAGAACATCGAGTTCCTATTTAAGGCCGCAGCTCACGAAGTGAACCAACTATATGTGAATCTTTAGTTTCTGGCTTTCTATCTCAATAGTAAAAGCATGTATGATGTATTGTATTAATTTAAGCAAATAAATATATACTGGAGAAGTTGCTGTACTTCGTATTGAAATGGATCTGCAGTTCTTGGCATTCTAGGTATTTTATAAGGCAAATGCATGGGTCTTGTCTGACAAGGTCCTCCACCACTGAGCACCACTGAAGAGTGGTTCTTGCAAAGGGAAGGCTAAATCAGTGATGGAGGACTGGTTAGAGGACAAGAGCAGAAGAGCTGCCAGGTCCTCTAAGGTAGAGAGATCACTTAATTGTTACAGATTACACAGAGGACATAAAAAATGCTCTGGAGTGATCATGGTATTTGTCAACTTGGCTTCAGACAAGCTAAAAGAGAAAGATCTTTTTCTTAGAGGTTTTTTGAAGAACTGCATCATGTAAAAAGAGAGGAAAAAACAACCACATGTATTGTAAGATTGAAGTTAAGAAAATACAAATACCATTATTGCTTAAGGAATAAGCAGAAGACTGAAATCAGAGACCTAATGTTACTTTTTCTAAAGGAAATAATCACTTTTAAGTACTAATTAACATCTTGAATTTGTTTCTTTTAATGAGATTGTGATTGAATTTGCATCATCAGACTTCACAGAGAACATTTCAAACTGTTTTTGAGCATATAGAAAGCAACTGGAATGTTTGCTATGAGATAACTCAAGCAATAACAAAATAGATGTTCTGTTTCTGATTCTCAGAGGTATATGCCTTAAAAAGTGGAAGAAGGCTTATGCAAACACTAGAAATACATGCTGGAGGCTAAAAAAACCAGAACTAAGCCTTTATTTTCTTCCCCATTTTCTTTTGTTTTCCCTCATGTTTTGATGGTAGGATTGTAGGCTATCTTTACATGAGGAGGATGCGGATATGTTGGAGATTGACCTAGTTCATTCCCATGTGTCTCAGTATCAGTGAATCTTGAAGTTTCTTCTTTGTCAGTCACAAATACATGATTTAGAAAAAAATATGTTTGGTATTTTTCACAAACTTCCTCTTCAACTTAGCTCAATTCAAAACTGAGCCATGTTCACTTACGTTTTCATTTACATTTTCAAACTAGCAGAAATTAAGTAGAAGAGAAAGAGAGCCTCTCAGATGTTCCTGGGGGGCATTTCTGTGACTGTAGTGACAGGTTGAAAGGCCAAGAGTATCTAAAGGTGTGGAGACAGCCAAATTTATACACCACCTCTTACCAAAATTGTCCCATTAATACACTCTTAGGCTCATGCAGTGTGATACAACTAAATGTATTTGCCCACTGGTTCATAAAACGAAAATCTGATCTAAAAATGCATGCAGTATGTCAGTAATTTCAGCATTTGCAAATGATGAAACGCACTGCTAATGCTGCTTCTATATATGATAATGTGTGATATGATGGTGTATGCTATATGATGGATCATGGATACTTAAGGATCACCTGTAATGAAAGTACAGCTGAACAGAGAACAGACACATTATGAATAAGTCTTCCAGTGTCCTATCATTCTGATTACCCTCTCTGAAAAAATACTTTACATCTATCCCATCACATCAATGATTTAATTTGGACGAAGTCAGACTTTCCCATTACTGAATTATTTCCTGTGATGAAATATTTCTTGTAGTGGGAACATTTTATTCAAAAGACCTCTGTCAATTTGCATCAGTCAAGAATGTTAACTTCTGTTTTTGAAGTTGGGGTTTTCTGATTGTATTGCATTTTTTCAGTACTTAAATAACCTTACACTTCTGAATGGAAAATCACTGAAGAATAAATGATGTTCAAGACACTAAATCGCCAACTAAAAAATGGGTTGCAATAAAAGGAAAATGATGGACTTGTGTGAGAACTAGAAAGGTATTTCTACTTTTTGGGGAGCTATTATGAAATTAATGGAGATAAGAACTCTCTAAAAATGTCACACAAATGTCTCTAAAGGAAATACAGTTATACAAGATAAGCGGCAGATATAAACTCAGAAGAATATTTATTGATACAGTGATATGTTGCAAAGGAATTCTGCAAGTTGCTTTATTCTTTACAGATTTTCTACTACAAATTATAGGACTTTCCTAGAAACACTAAATCATGATGTTTTCTGTTTGTTTCAAGGGCCAAGATGAGTTTCCAAAATCAGTTTATAAAGCCAGCCAGCAACATAAATATAATGATAACTGACAACAGTAGTGACGTATTGCTGTGAAGAAACTTACACTGAAATTAAAACAGTATTGTGCCTAGTACAATCTATACTGGAAGCATGTGGGAGCAGCATCAACATCAGACAGGTCCAAAACTATATCGGTCTGACAAACATGCATGCAGACACTGCCTGAAAGCTTAGAAAGAAATATGATCTTAGGTGGAAAAAATTAAAAGTCATTCCCTAATGAGAGATTTTATTAAAGCTACTACATAGCAAATTCTAAAAGGATTGCATGAGGCAGACTTCACAAGAACAGTCAAGACTAGACACCAGCAAAACTAATTCCAAGGAAATATTTCCTACAGAAGTGTCTGGGGTTGCTCACGACCACAGTGCCTCATACGTGTTTGTTACCAGCACTCTGTGGGAGAACCACCCCCAGCCAGCTGGCAGAATGGATCATGAGGGAGGGTTGTGCAAATGTCACCCATTACACTGCAGCTAGTTCATTTTAAATATATTATCCCCAGGTTAAGCAAACCTGTCTAGTTTCACTCTGAAGGGGATGAGGCATGCTTGTGCAGCCTGTCTAACCCACTCTTTTGTAACATGCAGCTGTGAGACAGAAATGTTTTAAACAGTTGCACACATTTCACTGATGAACATCTGATGTGGACATGCACTGGCATTCCTGATTTCAGCAGTGACATCAATGGCCTTCCTACCTGACTTGTGCTAGCGGATCCAATACCTGTACAGCATGAAACCACCCCACTACTCATACCTGCTGGCTAATGTAGGGCCTTTGAATTTCCATTGTCCTGGTAGTCTCATTGTTAGGAGTCTAACCACATTACAGATAGTTTGACCTATTTCCTCGGTTTCTTACAATCCCATACATACAGATTTGTTTTGTTCTAGAGCTTTAATTGTGCGTTTTTAAGCTTTCATGTAGAGCCAATATTTGTGTAGATCCTATTATGCGTATAGAGGAGTGTGAATGATTAATTGCATGTGCTTTTGACAGACAGTGGCAGAAGAGCAAAATACATTTTCTTATTCTTCTGCTCTTTTTTTTATTTTGTATTAAAAAAAAAAAAAGTTT